>SNQJ01S0019167.1:0-27877 GCA_010110895.2 Picea sitchensis | reverse complement strand
GAAGAGTGTACATACTTCTGGGGTGTAAATAGTTCATGGGGTATAAACACGGCTGAAAGCAAGGACCTCTGAATCAGGAAGATAATCAGGCTCCACAACCAACATGAGGCGCTAGCCTCTCTTATTTATACAATCTGACAGGCGCTGAACTGGGGTGTCTTTTCACTGGCTGGGTCGACTTCTCATTCTGGGTGGTTATAACCACTTTAATATATTCTGGGGTTGAATTTTCATTTAGCCTATTACAATTAGGGTTTGACCAATCCGCAAAAGGGGATTTGGTCATTTATAATACCCAACATGATCGATCCACAAAAGGGGATTGATGTAATGAATAATACATCAATAATAATTAGAATACTCTTTGCAGTTACAATATTTCAACACTCCCCCTTGACAAGAAGGGTATTCTACAATAACATCAAGCGAGAGAGAGAGCAACATCATTAACAACATCTTGGAACATTGACTGGTGTATCTATAAATCATCGGAAGTTTTTCTCATCATCCACATCGTCATTCACAATGGAGAGCTGGAATGATATCATCGTCTGCATCAACATGGATTAGTATGAAACTAATACATCATCATCACAACACAAGGCTGGTCACATCATCACAGCACAAGGATGGCACATCATCACAACGCGAGGCTGGAATCTCAACACAACAATTAAGCTAGCAACACCACACAACAATTAAGTTGGAATCACAACATGACAATTAAGCTAGAATCTCAACACGACAATGAAGCTGGCAACAACAATTAAGTTGGAATCACACCACAACAATTAAGTTGGAATCTCAACACAACAATTAAGCTAGCAACAACAATTAAGCTGGAATAACAACACAACAATTAAGCTGGAATCTCAACACAATAATTAAGTTGGCAACAACAATTAAGCTAGAATCTTAACACAACGGTTAAGATGGAATATCAACACAACAATTAAGCTGGAAACAACAATTAAGTTGGAATCTCAACACATCAATTAAGCTGGAAGCACAACACTAGGTTGGCATCACCACACAACAATTAAATTGGAAGCACAACACTAGGTTGGCATCACCACACAACAATTAAGCTGGAAGCACAACACTAGGTTGGCATCACGACACAACAATTAAGCTGGAAGCACAACACTAGGTTGGCATCACCACATAGCAATTAAGCTGGAAGCACAACACTAGGATGGCATCACCACATAGCAATTAAGATGGAAGCACAACACCAGGCTGGCATCACCACAACACTACTCACCCTATCAAGGGAGGTCCTTTCGGACTATACCAAGTTTATCTCGAAAGTGTTCAAACTTTACACGAGATAGAGGCTTGGTCAACACATCGGAAACCTATTCATCTGTGCTAACATATTGGAGCTTTATGGCTCCTCTCTGCACCATGTCACAGATGTAATGGTATCAGATCTATATGTGTTTTGACTTGTCATGAAATACAAGATTCTCTGTCATCTTTATGCAACTCTGGTTATCACATAGGATCGTTGTTGCTTCCATCTCTAGGTTGAATATACATGTCAACAACTTTCGAAGCCATATGGCTTCACAACTAGCAGAACACGCAACAATGTATTTTTCTTTCGTTGTATTGAGAGCAATGCTTGATTGCTACCTACTCTGCCATGAGATCATGGTTGATCCCAAACTGAAACAACGTCCTGAAGTGCTCTTCCTATCAAAAACACTTCCAACCCAATCTAAATCAGTGTACCCACTCAGTTTGAAATAATGATCTCCATCATAGATGAGACCATGATCTAATGTACCCTTAAGGTACCTCATCACATGTTTTGCAACAACTAGGTGAACATGTCTGGGTTCTACCAGAAACTGACTCAAAGTGTTCATGGCAAAATAGATATCTAGTCTGGTGCTCGTCAGATACATCAATGATCCAATGATTTGTCTATAGAGCGTGGCATCAATCAATTATGATGTAGTGTTGACCAAAAGCTTCAGCTTTGTTTCCATGTGTGTATTCATGGACTTGCACTCCAACATATCAAATCTCTTCAGGATTTCAACTGCATACTTCCCTTGGTTAAAGAAGATTCTCTCTGGGCTCTGCCATACCTCAAGACCTAAGAAATAATGCATTAGGCCAAGGTATTTCATCTCAAATTCTGCATCGAGCTTCTTTTTACATTCGGTGATGAGCTTTTGTTCTCCAGTTAAGAATAAGTCATCCACATACATCAACAATATTATCGGCTCATCATTCATAACCTTGAAGTAGAGGTTAGAATCAGCTTTACTCTTGGTAAAGCCTAAGCAGAAAACTGTCTATCCTTCCATACCAAGCTCTAAGAGCTTGCTTCAACCTGTACAAAGCCTTTTTAAACTTGCAGACATGAGTCTTCTTGTCTTCAACTTCAAATCCTTGAGGTTGTTCTATATACACTTCTTCTTCGATGACACCATTTTGGAAAGTTGTCTTTGTGTCCATCTGGTGTAACTTCCACTTCATCTTAGCTGCAAGGGATATGATGGTTCTGATCGAAGTGTATCTGGCTACAGGAGAGAATGTCTCTTCATATTCAATGCCTTCCTTTTGAGAAAAGCCACAAGCGACAAACCTTGCATTATACTTCTCAATACTTCCATCAACAACATGTTTTATTTTTAAAATCCATTTGGAAGATACCACATCCTTGTTCTTCGGTCTGGGAATTATTTCCCATACGTCATTGTTTATTATGGATTGGTATTCTTTTGTCATGGCATCTACCCATTCTTTCTTCTGAATGGCTTCTTCAAAGCAGGCAAACTCCTTCTCTAGGAAATCACACATTAAAGACATATAACTGGAGAATGGCTTAGGTCTCTTCACCTGTCTTGTGGTTTCTTTGGGAACACCATACTTCTCTCCATATTGAATAAGCTCCCTGGCCCAAGCAGGCTTTCTCTTATGGGAGATCGTCATCTGAGGAGGTTCTTGAAATTCTACTATGTCATGATCTTCTAGAATTTCCTCGTCAGGGGAAGCTATGACTTCTCTCACTAGTTCTGCAACTTTGGGAGCTACAGGTTCCTCTTCATATACTTCTTAACGGTGAAAACCTGAGTCTTTATATCTTCAATCTTCCAACCAAATTTTCACATTACATTGTACCAATCTGGTACACTTGCTCAACTGCAACTCAATCTGCACAATCATGTGCTAGCTCTACGTGCTCTCTGCAAAGCACTATCTGTCTCACTGCATGAGAGTATGTCCTTTCCTTTTTCTGCAATTGTTCCTTCTGAAACTGGGACTATGCACCTGCAGCTCTTCTGAGGCTGAGAATGACTTCTTCATCCTCATTGTGGCTGCTAAAGTCTGAGAGTAACTCCTCTTATTCTATCACAACAACAACTTCATCTGAAACTGAGGGTGGCTCAATAAATGATACTGAAGATAGCTCTTCTTCTTTCATGGGGGTAGCGTTATCTTTCATCATAGTCATGTCTCCATGACCCAACTAATGTACTGCACCATCTGCCACTCAATTTTAAATATGGGGATTTCTCCCCTTGCATCTCCTACTATGTATGAATCATGGTTGTTCTGGTTGTCTTCATAAATACTGGAACTATTTCCTCAATAAGTGTCTCGGCATATTCTTCTCCCTCTTGCTGGGAGAATCCTTTGGACACACATCAGGCCTTATACATCTGCAACATGCTTGATCTGTATAGATCAATATTGGATGTCAATACTGACTTCTCTTCTAGTCTCACGGAAGAATCCATATCCTAGTTTTTCTGACTGGCTTTCTTTTCTCTTACTGAAACAAGGGAATCTTCCCAGGAGATTTCATATCTCCTAGAATTTTCTGAAGCTACGATCTATTCTTCTCACGACATCTGTCTCCCAGTCCCGAGAGTTGTTTCTTCATCTGATCCTTTCTGAGATTAGGCTTACTCTCGATTTCTTCTGAGTCTACAAGGACTTCATCATCTCTTACAGGGTATACTTGGTGTTGAATACCAAGTCTAAATATGAAAGACATAGTCAAGCTTCAAACGAGATCTGCTTCCCGTTCTAATGTTCGGTCATCTTTGGAGCCTTCTGGTCCTTTCAATCAATCTTCATATGAGATACTCTGAATCTCAAGAGATAGCTTCTTCTTCATCTTCTTTGGTCCATGAGTGTGTATGGTCATGTACATAGTCTGCTTCATATCTCATCTAATATGTTGCCTTCTTGCAACCTTCACTATAGCTTTCTCAGGATTATCACCTGTGACATGGGACCTGGAGCCTTGTCTTCAAGAGTGTGTTGCTTTTCTTCTCCTTTATTCAAGATGACGAGTGCTTTCTTCAACCTGTCTTCTGTACTAGGACAATATTCTATCTTGACAGAAGGTTGGGTTAGAGAATAAACTCTATGATCTCAACTTTAATCCGTCTAATACCTTGACTTTAATTTTGATCAAAGGTTAGTATGATGGTCATAGCTTCAACATGCAATCTAGATGAAAATAATGTCATAACAAATAGATACATATCAGAATAATCAAACCTTTGTTGCATTATTCCTCTGAATGTGTTGGATCTTGAGATCCTTCTGGATCTATGGCAAGAGATCCCTTCTCCTGCAAATACCCTTTCAAACTTAACCATTTAAACATGTGTGAGTACATACCTTTGATAGCATTTGTAGGTAGTGGCACCATCTAGAAGCAGTGACAATGATCACCAAATCTTAAAAACTTCAAGGATAACTGCAACCGGTACTACGGTTGATGCTTCAACAAGTACTGCAATTGCAATTGATACCGCAACTGGTTCTGAGACTGCAACTACAACTGCAACTTAGGGTTTTATGAGGAAACCCTATTTTTTCAAACTTCAAATTTTGAAATTCTGATCCAGGGGTTAGATGCGCTGACCTGAGGCGAGTAAGTTGGTGTAGTCAGATTTCTAAAATTCCAAATTTTACCCCCTCAAACTTGACCAACAGATTTCTGGACTGGTGCTTCTGGTTTTCTGGTACTTCTAGTAATCTGGTACTTCTGGTATGTCTGGTACTCTGGTTTTCTAGTACTTCTGGTACTTTGTGAAACTAGGGTTTTACTTTCTGGGAGATCTAGCCACTGAAAAGTTGCGTTGAGGATGCCAAAGTGATCCTTGAGGAAGGGCACACTTTTCTAGATGGTTTTGGGGTTGAAATACTTCTTCAATAAAAAGCCCTAATTCACATGTACGACCAGAGTGACGTTTTTCACTTTCTCTTGTGAGAGATGCTCTCTTCAGCTTCGCTCTGAAACCATGTTAAGGTTTAAGCTATTATTAGGTTTCTTTTATTTCATTAGATAACCATAGCATAAATAGGATCACTGATAAATACACAATCACAAGAGACACATCATTTATCCCGGGAAACCCTCATGGGGGAGAAAACCCAACAAAAACTTCCTTAATATAGATAGCCAATACAATGCCAAGAGATAACTCAAACAAATACAAAAAGTCCTCTCCGAATAATGCGCCTCTCTCTCTCTCTTCTTCTCCAACTGCAGCTCCAAACTTGCGCTCTGATCATCGAGTAGGTGAGTGAACAAATGAGGCACTAACCTCTCTTATTTATACAATCTGGCAATCGCTGAACTGGGGTGTCTTTTCACTGGCTGGGCCGACTTCTCATTCTGGGTGGTTATAACCACTTTAATATATTCTGGGGCCGACTTTTCGTTTAGCCTATTACAATTAGGGTTTGACCAATCTACAAAAAGGGATTTGGTCATTTATAATACCCGACATGATCAATCCACAAAAGGGGATTGATCTAATGAATAATACATCAATAATAGTTAGAATACTCTTTGCAGTTATAATATTTCAATAAATCGTACCTCAAGTTTTCAGGGTGTTTCCTCAAGGGGCCTCCTTCTAAGTCATGTGGATGAGGTGTCATGGATGAGGGGAAGAATTTTGGGCACGGGGTTCATGACATACAAGGGGTCGTAGTGTCTCATTTATGGGTGCCTTTGTAGAGGGTGTGTTGCACCTTCATTTTCAATGCAACCTTTTTTCAAGCCCAGTTATTGCCTTTAATTCTTTCAGGACGTTTGCAGGTTCAAGCCAAGGTGGGGCTTCTACATAAGCATGAAAAATTGTGCCCACCTTGACTCTACCTTGGTCACATCATGCTTCCCCATGTTGGAAATGTGTGTGGGGCTTCTACCTAAGCAATAAAAACAGTGCCCACACATGCCCCTCCTTGGTTGGCATTTCTTATTAGTTATTCTTTCACGGGTCCCATCAATTTTTATCAGAGATGTTTCATTGTCCTTGGGATCCCTGGGCGAGCATCTAGAAGGTTAATGGTTTGACCTTTATATTTTTCCAGCTACAAGACTCTTGGCCTTCAACCCCTTCTGCCCATGAAATGAGGGACAACCCCTTATTTGGTTAGTACACCTGAAAATACCAAAAGGTAAGGAGATAAGGGGATAAAGTGTGGAAAGTAACAAGTATGGTCGGGAATGGGACGATGACTCGTCAAGAAGACCTCTCAGTAGTAGCCCTATCGCTAAGGAAGACCCACTTACTAGGGTGGAATTTCAACCACCAAAGTGAAATAGGGCAAAGAGCATAATGTCCAATCAAACGTCACATAATCAAAAGCAATAATAGATGCAACAAACTCAAATGCCTCAAATATTTAAATTACACTCACCATAATACCTGACTTGTACCTCTTGGAGCAAGACCCAATGTCTTCCGGAGGCCAACTGATGTGGTGGATGTTGTCATGACGAACCTGGAGTTGTGGTGGTGAGGTGTGTCTCTGACTGTGCAAGTGGACATTGTTGGTCAAGTTGTCTCTCAGTACTCCATGTCTACAACGTGAGGGCCTTGAGACATCATCTCCTTAGTTATCCCTATGAGTTGGGGATAACATTTGGCTCCTACTTGGGGACACGTACTCTCCATAGAGTGCATGAGAACAACAACATCTCATGGTGGACTTGTGCCTACACTAAAACATAACACTGTAAAATCTAGGGTGGTTCTATCACCCTTCAACCATATACATTAAAACCAAAAATGAAAACTAATCTAGAAAATAAAATTTTAGCATTTTTCCAAAAAATTATAAACTAAAAATGAAATCGATATGTAATTAGATCAAAATGAAATATGAAATGCATCTAAACTACCATGAACAATCAATCAATACGCAAATGCAAGGAAATCAAGATGACCTACCTACTTACATGGGGCCCTATGGCCTTGAAGATCAGGTGATAGGTGATGTTATGTGAATTCATACAACCAGTGCAACCATTTGTCCATCACTTCATCAAGATATCTTCCCCTGTGTTTAATCATGTGAAACAACAGAGATAAGTCCAACACATGATAATCATGAGCATAAATATAATCAGTCATGATGAATCCATCTTGCCTGAAAGTGTAACAAAAAGCCTGATGAATCCATCTTTGAAGAGGGCTACCACATGTAGATGATGGCTCCTCTTCATCTCCATTAGTATGATAATTGCTTACTAAAGACTGAGAAGATATCAGAGATCCCAAGAAGACCTCATGATTTCCCCGAGAAGAAGGAATGAGGTCAGGGATAGGCTCGGGTCTAGAGAAAGAAAAACATGGCCTTTGCATTTGCGAATTCTTGTAGAAATCCCCAATATGAAAATACTTTCTCTTTTTAGAGTGAGCCTTTGATTTCTAAGGGATGGCCTTTGATTGTTCATTTAAAATTGACGATGAAGGTGGGAAAAAGTCCTCGTAGAACAAGTCTGCATCCCCAAAAGGATCTGCATCACAACTCCCAAGTGATGGTAAAAAATCATCCTGAAAATGTTGCGTCGGGTCATCCTCGAATGGACGAAACAAATCTGTAATCATGTCATCATAAGGATGCCAAACATCTGAATCATACATGCATGAAGAGCAGTCCTTTGAAGATGATACCTCAACCCCCTTTGCCTGAGAGCTACCCTCGATGTCATAAATGGTGTCTCCATAAAAAATGAGACAAACAACATCCCATCTACGTCTCCCGGTTTGTATGAACCTGTCTATATGCTCATCAATCGAATCTAAGGGTTCTTTAATAAAACCATCAATATGACTGAAAATAACCATCTCTTTGTCTTCGTAGGTTAGGGTGGCTTCAACTGGATCTTAAGATTCTTCATCATTGAGACTATTTGATTCTTCAACTTCATGCACAGGAGGAAAGCAAGGATGAACAACCTCACCTACATCAAGCATGAGCAACGATAACAATGTTTGAACATGTTGTGATTCGTCATAATTCTTCTTTCCTTTTATGGATATGCCCCTCCATCGCCTCTTCATCGCAAGGGGCTTGATCCTTAATACATAGTGATTTGTTTTCCTTTTTTCAAAAGGACATGTCGCATCCAAGGGTTCCTCTAATACTTCCTCACTTCCAAGCTCATGGAATAAAGCATCATCAAGGTCTTCAAAAGGGTCACGACTCATCATGTTCTCTTCTTGATGTGTAGGAGGAACATAGGCCTAGATGTCTTCATCAAATGGAAAGGAAGATATAAGCACTTCATCTTCATCAATTGTCTCATCTGGATCCTCAACATGAGAAACTTCATTGAGATCTTCTTGGTAACTTTCTTCATATATTTTTCCTTCAAGTTTTTTTTCATCCTCATCTATAGGAAAACCTTCTTTGGAAAGAGCATCTTTGAGCTCTTGGAAACTATATTGCAAATTCTGGGTAGATGGTCGATGATGCATGAGAAATCCTTCAACAAGTTTTGTAGAAGATGAGATACTTATTGGATTACATGAGTGTACAAGCCAACTCCTTTGACTTGATTCCAGTGAGGATGCAAAAAATTTCATGATCATATCTTCATGTAAGACATTCAATCTTGAAGCATACTTCATATAATTCACGACATGGGTGACTGTTAGAACTGGATCACCATTAAATTTAGGGCATATTTCCCTCCACTCTATAAAGTAATGATTTGGATATCCGAGGATATTTTGAACATCAATAGAAGGGTACAACTTATGGAATACCCATGGTAAGTTCTGTGAGGCAATGGTTCCATTACTTAGGGTAATACCTCAATGGAGTCGCTAGATGAGGTCAAGGCTCATCAAAGGATGAAAGGGGGAAAAAGGGAAATGTGGGTTCTTGGGAAGGTGGAGTCACCATATAAGCTTTAAGAAAAGTTCATCAAGGGTGGAAGGGTAAAGTCCTTCAAGTGGAGTCGCCAGACAATCTAGTGGTAAAGGATTTGAGATGGTAGCATGCCAAAGTGTCATTAGGGCACATAAGATGATTCAAAATCCTCCTAGACAATGCCGCCAAAATGTTATCGTACAAGTTGTAGGTTGGGAAAATCCTGACCCAAATAACAAAATAATGACAACTGAGAGAAAACCTACCCATTGTCACCTTAGATAGGTATTCTTATCACTTTAGAGATGAAGTGATCACCTCAAGGGGGGAATCCCGATGACCTTGGGGGGGATGAGATGGAAAATGAAGAGATGATGAAGAGATGATGAAGAGCCCCCCTATAGGTCAATTATGGAAGGTAAGAAGGGCTTGAAAAAAGTCTTGTCAATGGTAGGAGATGTGACATTGTATAGAAGACTTACCAAGGAGTGATTGCACCTGCCCGAGACACAAGGAAAACAACAATACAAGCCCAATAATATCTTGGAAAAACAAGTTAAGTTTGTTGTCCCTAATTGTAGCAATAAATAGTAATATATATCAACAACAAAATGATAATAAGAGCTGCAAATAAAGTTGCTAAAAGTCTAGTTACGATTGCAAGAGACAAACTAGCAATGACTAGTTTAACTCAAGTATGAAAAAGCAAGACTTTAGCATGAAACAAGGTTGTAAGAAATTAGTATTGAAGAGATGTAATTGCATCCTTATGGCTGTAGCAAGCAAGTTGTTACAAAAAAGAGATCAACCACCAAAACTTGCCAACAATCCACCCAAAAAGTGCGCCGAGACTAGTAGAGGATATGGGCAAACTTTTAGAAACTTTTGATGGTTGGTTTGTCAGTTATTAAGAGATTAAGATTAGGGTTTCTGCAGCCCTAATGGTTTTAGATGAAATTTTACAACAACAGCAAGAAGTAATTAGCAAAATGAGATGCCCTAGTGGATCAACCAAGCATATAGGGCATATAATTGATTCCAAATTAGATAATCTCAAAATCCCCAGTTTTCACGTTAACAAATGCAAGATTTTATCTCCAGTGCAATTAGATTTAGTGCCTTTAGCTATTGGATTATGGAGTCAAGCAAATAAAGAGCTAACAATGGTATCTCCTTGGGGATGTAAACCCCTTTACTCCCCAAGGCAAACAAGGTTAACTAGGAAGTACTTGGAGGGTGTAAACCCTTTTACTTCTCATAGTAAAACCTTAAGCAACAAATTATTTCAAGATAAAAATGATAGATATGGTGGGGTTGTAAATCCTTATACTCCCTAAGAAATTTTAGAAAATCACTCTTGTAACGAAGTAATGAAACAACAACAAGATAATTTCCTTACTTAGTCCAAGAAACAACAAGATAAACCTTCTCTTACCAAGATAATCCACCACAAATGCAAGAAACTAGCTCCAAGAGAGGTAGTGCACTACTTCTTCCACCAATAGCTAAGAGAAACCATATCAAGAGCACAAGAGATAGATATTTCCCAGAGAGGGCACAATTTTCTGCTAGGATACTTCTCACAAGAGGGAGAGTTATGTTAAAAATGAATTAGAGGTGACCTCTATTTATACAAAATGTTCTAGACATAGTTTGTTCACAAAGTTAGGGTAAAACACAATAAAAGGGGTCAACAACCCTATTTTTCCCCCTTTTACATAAAATAATACTTTTTTAATTCATAATTTGCAAATGACTAAAAACCCTAAGTAAGACGTCACCCTTCTAGGTTGACGTTTTGGCACTTTTGCAAGTCGTTGGAGTATGAGATGGGTGAGCTAGGCCTCCAAAGGCCACACGTCTTTGATCAAAACCTCTTCTCCACGATCCATGGCTTCCTTCCTTCAAAATGTGCCAAGTGTCCTCAACAACCACCAAACCCTAGCCCTACTATGATGCCAAGCACTCAAGGGTGACATTTTGGCCTTCTTGGGAAAAACGTTTGGGTGGTAGGGGCTAGGTTAGGTCCTCCATGATTTCCTCTAAGCCTCCAAAGGCATGTCTTCCTCATCCGACATGTGGGCCCTTCACATCCAACTTGTGGGCTTCAAGCCCCATGGAAGCCCAAGCTAGGATTGTTCTTCTAAAACTGTTCACCAACTGGGTCTTGCCTGTAAAAACAAATCGATACGCCCTCCAAGGATATCAAGTCAAAGCATCATGATGAGTAAATCAAATCAACAAAAGAGCCATCTAAGCATGCACATCCAAACTACCTCATCAAAATAAACCAATGCTCAAAGACCCTATGCAATTTTCCAAGTTTAGGTATGGGAGGGTTGACAAAACGACCTATTGGGTGAATCGTACCTCAAGTTTAGGGGTGTTTCATGAGGGGGCCTCCTTCTAAGTCATGTGGATGAGGTGTCATGGATGAGGGGAAGACTTTTGGGAATGGGGTTCATGACATACAAGGGGTCATAGTGTCTCATTTATGGGTGCCTTTGTAGAGGGTGTTATACACCTTCGTTTTCAATGCAACATTTTTCCAAGCCCATTTATTGCCTTTAATTCTCTTAGGATGTTTCCAGGTTGAAGCCAAGGTGGGGCTTCTACCTAAGCATGCAAAACTGTGCCCACCTTGATTCTACCATGGTCACATCATGCTTCCCCAAGTTGGAAACATGCGTGGGGCTTCTACCTAAGCAATAAAATAATGCCCACGCATGCCCCTCCTTGGTTGGCATTTGTTATTAGTTATTCTTTCACGGGTCCCATCATTTTTTATGAGAGATGTTTCATTGTCCTCTGGATCCTTGGGTGAGCATATAGAAGGTTAATGGTTTGGCTTTTATCTTTTTCCAGCTACAAGCCTCTGGGCCTTTAGCCCCTTCTTCCCATGAAATGAGGGACAACCCCTTCTTGGGTCAGTACACTCGAAAATCCCAAAAGGTAAGGAGATGAGGGGATGAAGTGTGGAAAGTGACAAGTATGGTCGGGAATGGGACGATGACTCGTCAAGAGGACTTCCCAGTAGTATCCCTATCCTTAAGAGAGACCCACTTACTAGGGCAGAATGTCAACGACCAAAGTGAAACAGTGAAAAGAGCATAATGTCCAAGCAAACGTCAAATAATCAAAATCAATAATAGATGCAACAAACTCAAATGCCTCAAATATTCAAATGACACTCACCATAATATCTGACGTGTACCTCTTGGAGCAAGACCTAATGTCTTCCGAAGGCTAGTTGATGTGGTGGATATTGTCGTGATGAACTTGGAGATGTGGTGGTGAGGTGGGTATCTGTCTTTGCGAGTGGACACTGTTGGTCAAGCTGTCTCTCGATACTCCATGTCTGCAACCTGAGCACCTCGAGACATCATCTCCTTAGTTATCCCTATGAGTTGGGTATAACAGGGCCCAGAAAAATAGTACAATTGGGAATGCATAATCTAAGTATCAATATATTTGGTGTACACTCCCAGCCCTTTAATACACTCAAATCAAGATTAAGCAACCAATAATCCACTCAACCAAATACATAATTCAAATCACGGGGTCTAACACAATAATGGTAAAATCACTAAACATTTCCTCACAAGCCAACCAATCCCTTTAACAAGGCAGGTAGCTTCTTCTGTAATCCTTCCCAATGTAACATTTTCCCAAGATTTGGCTCTTGGCCTCCCCCCTTCTCATGCAAGGGAAAAATTGGGCTTGAGGGTGAATTTGCAAGTGTCAGGAACAAGATAAATGTAAGTTACATCCCTTTCCCTTTGGTTGATGACAGGAATGGTAAAATCCTTACTCAAACATTTTCAAATATCCTTAGGCTATGTGATATAGACAAGATTATAACCCTAGGTTTATAGCCTGTCAAAATTCTCGATTAGACCTCAAGAAATATGATTCTTGGATATGATGTTATTTTATAAATATGTAATTTTTATATGTTTTTTTCAAAATAATATGAAGTAAGGTAAAAAACTATACTTGCAAAGCAAATGAATAACAAAAAAAGGTAGATAAGCAAATATAAAATAAACAAATCACAAATCTAAAAATCAGTGTGTAAAAAGTCCCATAAGTGAGAAGAAATCAACAATTATTTTATTTATATCAATCATGAGTTACTACTAAGACTATCTCTTCAAGTCCCTGCGAGGACTTGGACCAATGTAATACTTTGAAGTCCAAGATGTAATTTGACTCATACATGGACATCTAGTGTCAAAAATAAAGAACAAAATAAAAAACTAGGCTGGATCAATCCAACTTACATGTGCATCATTGTTTTGGAGTTCTTGGAGCATATCACCAGTCAATGCTTCCTAGTCTTTTCTTTGCCACCTTCAAAATAACCTTTATCATAAGTTTATTTCTCTATTTTCTCGTGCCTTTCTTTGTATTTCTCTCCTTTTATATCTTCATGAAGTAGTTGGGTAGTTCAACTACCTTTTGTTTAAAAAAAGTTAATTAACTTTATTTAGGAGAAGACGATTTTATTTATTATAAGGGTGATATATATTTAAATTATTTAACAACATACACACACACACATATCAACAACATGAAATATATCAAAATAAGACACCCATTCAAAATATACCAAACCAAGAAACACTTGTATCTCCCAAAATACCACAACGATATGACATTTAAAGTTTCCAAAAATAATATCATATGCTTGTTGTCTATCCCAAATAATGTATCAAGTGTGTAAATAGCAATGTCACGATACAACTTAAAAAAGCTAGGGGTATTTCTTTTTGAAAAAATCTTCTCTTTCTTTTCTACCTTTTGACACATCTGATCTAATATTGAGAAAGTCTTCATAATAAGAGTTTTTCTCATCCAACTTTACTATTTCAGGGTGCACATCACTAAAGTAATCTCTCTTTTGCCATTGTCTGTTTTGTTGATTGTTGTTTAGAATGTACAAAAGAGAATTGGGATGCCTTAGTGCTAAGAGAGGTAACAAATTTATTTCCTTTTTCTCTTTGGAGGTCATGGGGAGGCACTCTGTAATCTTTAGGAGGAGAATGGGCCACAAAGGAAACTAATGCAACAAGTGGTGTTGTATGAAGATAAGGGGGAGGAGGAGGATTATGAGGCCAATGAGAAACATCGTAGGAAGGGTTTACATGATTGTTATCCCAACCATCATTGACTAGTTGAACATGGGGCTCAGGAAAGTCCATAATGCTATGGTGTGGCTGTAGAGGTGCACTAGGAGGAGCTAAGGGCCGAGGCAAGGCAAGATGTCCACCAAGGTTCAAGTAACCAGTTTGTACTGGCTGATTAAATTCATCTCAATCAACATCAAAGTGAATAGAAAATCTCATCCTCTTGTGCCTCCCTTATTGCCAAAATACATTTGGCATTCAACCTCTTCTCCCTATATTTCCTATATTTCCTCCTCTGTTACTCCCTCGACTGAAAAATATCATCTTGTCATAATGGTCAGTTTGTACTAACTCTTAGGGCTTGAGAAGGTTGTAGCAACGAACAAGAGGGTCGGTTTCTCAAGCTGAAGTATAACTCCCTCTACAGAGTTGAAAACCAAAACCAAATGAAGAGAACCCTAGCTCAACAAAGGTGGCAGAGCGCATGATCGACAACATTAATGTCCACGTCCTCTTGTATTGAATCCATAGCCAACTCATATGTTGATATTCCAATCCATATAAACTATTGAAGTCGTTTCATGTGAATACTGCCAAATCCAACGAACCTTAACTTATATCCATCCATAATATATGCAATTACTCCAATGTAACATCTATATGTTATGTTCGAGCCCAAATTCAAAACTCCTTATAACTCTCTATACCAAACTAAACTTCAATCTCATTATACCTTGAATACCATGGTAAGTATGAGCATTAAAATTTTAAACTTTTAATTCGTTAGGCATATAATCACATAGGAAAACAAGGGACCATAACCTCTAGCAAATAAATAACTTCTTTGATATCATGCTCAGTGTTGCCAATCAATGCTACACCTTAATGTTAAGAAGAGAACCAAGTAACTTTGTAACTTATCAAATGTCGTTTTCGTCACAAGTTTTATGCCTTTTTAAAATTGCCACACAACACACTTGCTAGCTATACAAACAAGTGTTTTGTATAAACCTTTAAACCATGATCCAAACATATATATCTCTTTAAAACCATTCATTATCTTGAAGATATATATTCATTCATAAAATATCATAGGATTCTAGGAATCATTAAACCGTTGATTTTAAATGTCATATTTGAAATGATACCTCAGACTGAAATTGATACCATGCCAAAACGCGGAGAGAAAATGTCATGCTAGGACTTTATCATTCTAATGTTTTCTCCTAGGGGACCCCACCTATTATAGTTATTAATTTTTTTTTAAATATATAGGCTTCACAACTCTTTGGGAGCTCTTATAGTAGGTGATGAATCACGAGTTAAAACCTTTCACCTTTTTTCTCGAGTTAACTTTGGAGGTCATTTTCACAAGTCTTTCCATTTCCTAAGGCTTCCTAAGCTCCAAGATTTTCCACAATGGAACCCTTCACCTCCATTACCACATCATCCACATTCTCCTTCTTTATAAGACTTGTACACGACTTTAACCAAAATCTTCATTCAAAGAAACAAATGTATACTATATTGAAGGAAATGCATGCCACAAGATGGTGCAAAATGAACACCACACTTCACTAATGCTTGTCATAATTAGCTAAATGCATCCCTTAGTTATGGCTTCACATCCTTCCATATATAGTTTTTATTCAAAAGATCTTCTTCTAAGGGTTATATTCAAAATGGCAAAGATACCATTGCATCACATGGCTTGGGGTTCCTCCACCCAAGTTAAGGTTGAACTTTTGGTAATGTGTATAACTTGGATTCCACACACCTACTTGGTAATGTGGCTGAATATAACATTGCTATCTACTTGTTTTGTATTTCCATCATTCTCTATGGATGCAACTTGACTTAGTTGGACTCTGGAGTGGGCCCACATGTTTTAGCTGTTTACACGTGTGTGGCTTTTTATAATAATGTTTGTGGTACTTTTGGTTTTCCTGTTTCCACATGATTCAATAAGTGTGATAGACTACTTTTACAAAAAAAAAATTCTCAACATGGGGATGAGCTTGAGATTCAACTCTATGGTTGGGCAAAGAAATTGTACAGAATTCTAATCTTCCTCGATGGAATATGTAAAAAAGCTTTCCACCACTATTATTTTCAAAATTTTCAAATGAAAAATAATAAATTATATTTAAATAATCAATGTGATATATTTCTCATTTCCTTTTTATATTTCTCGTTTCATAAATATTAAATTTAAAAGTATAAAGAAAGTTCCCTTGAATGTGATGGCTTGACTTAATAGTTGTGATTGTGCTAAAGGAAAAAAAAACCAAAAAAACCAAAAAAAACCCACAATGTCAATGATGTGATATAATTTAAAAAATGTAAAGTTGGTTTTTTTTGTATGGGACTATTTAAAAAAATACAAATAACATATAATAGTGAATACATTTTTTTTTTTTTCCCAAATGAAAAATTTCTCTTTGTATTAAAATTGGAATTTATCCAAGTAAGATACAAAATAGTGTCCAATCCATGAATTTACCATGCCTATCAAAGCTACAAATGGAGAGTCCAAATCAAGATGGAGTATGTTCCAACTGTGCAGAAATATGGCTGTGAACAGTTCAATGAAGGGTGAGCATCAAATGACAAATGAACAACAAAAAAAGCTAGAATATAGTAATACTATGAGTAGTGCCCTCAAGACCATTTGCCCTGAGATGATAAGTTAAGATGTCGGGATGCTCCAGGAAAGCTTTTTTGGACAGAATATCAACATCCAAATTTAGCTCCCTGTAAATTTGTGAGAATCTGATTTGTGAGAAGGTCTGAGTTAGTTCTAGTATTCTATCCTTCCAGCATTTAATTATTATTATCGAGTGCATTATTAATTTTTTTTGTTTTCAACTTATGTATTGTTTGTCTAATTAGATAAAGGAAGGTTAAAAACCATTTGTTTGGTTTATATAACTTAGTGCCATACTGGTTGTCAAATTCACACGCAAGCAAGAAATTGTGTTTTTTATTTTTTATTTTAAGTTAATAAAAGTTAAAAATTAGTTAATGATTTATTTGTTTAGTTCACACGACTAATAATAGATTGGATGTTGAGTTCATTTTTTTTTAAATAATTAAATAAGATAGTTTTATTAATATTTATTGAATAACTACTTATAACTTAATAGAATTTTAAAATACAATACTATATCACAATTTTATTAAACTTATTATAATATAAAAAAATCATAAATTAAATTTCTCTTTCAAATTTAAGTTGTTTTTCTAGGATTAAATTTAAACATAATTTAGTATAAGAAAATGTGTTGAATAAACTCTTTCTTTATGAGTAGAATGAGTAAGGAAAAGCGTCCCAACAAGTTATGAAGGTGGGATGTTAAAAAGAATTGGAGATAGGGGGATTGGCATTTTGTTTGACCTCTATTAGAGTTGAGGGAGAGGGAATTTGTATAGTTAGTTTCACTCTTATAGATTATATCTTATCTACCTGAGTTTGCTTGCTCGCTGGCTTGTAGATACAAATGACTATCTCCAATAATCAAGGGAAGAAAATTTGACTTAGGAATATGATGATGAAAAATTAACATGAGAATATTAGGTGATATGAAAACCAACTTGGAAAATTTGTCAACAAAAAATTGTCTTGGAAAAATTGTCGACAACAACATATTCAAAAAGTCAATAATCAAAATTGACGACAAAAAATCAACTTGAAAAACTCGATGATAAAAGATTAACTTGGAAGCTAACCTTTAAAAAGTCCACTAACATTCCTCCTTTATCATTTTGAGTTGTAAGTAATTTTTCATATTTATTTTAATTTAAATTACACTTTCATCCAATTAAATAACAATTAAAATGACCCATTCACAATATTTGAAGATAGAATTAGTGCCATTAGACTTCACATGGAGAAAACAAAAAATTCGATGTTTCAACATAGTTAACCATTTTTTCTTATGCATTTCAACATTTGTTTACTTTTCCTCCTACATTTCTTGAGCCACTCAAATAAACAAACACTAGTAAGGTGGCACCACCATATATCTCCTTTATGATGATGCAACTACACATGTTGGACCATTTAAAGTAGTTAAAAACCATTGGAATTTTGAATAATGGTAATTGTGGCACATAGAGGGTGCCATAGTGTGTCTAGAAAAATGCCTTTGATGAAACCTTGTTGGTGGAGCACAAAGTAATCCTCTCATGTGCTAATGATTACTTAATGTGTTGAAATCTATTTTTAGACAAACTTGTAGATTCTTCACAATACAATGTTTTTCCTCACATAATTTTGGATATCTTATTGCCTTTCATCACTTTGATTGTATACTTTGGACATCTTGTTGCCTTTTAATAGTGATTGAAGTGTTCACTCAAAACACCTAGGCATGGAAATTTGATCACACAATGATAAACATGAAAAATCATGCACATTGTTCCTTCTTTCCAAATGCAACAATCATTATTTTTAGTGGATTTATTGTAAGAGGGAGGAAAGACAATGTCTATATTCTATGCATAATGGCTTTCAATATGCCACTGTCAAAATGTATGTTAGGATCGTGTCAACACCATACACAACATAGAGGAGTACAACCAAACTCACAGTAGCATGGAAGGTTTCCCCTATGTACAATCAACAAACTATAAGCAATATATACTCTGACTTGATATAAGCAACCTAAATAGTGTATAGAGGTTCATAAGAACAACAAACCTTAGTTGTGTTGAGTTAAATAAAAATTAAAATGGCCCATTCACGATATTTGAAGATGAAATTAGTAACATTAGACTTCACATGGAGAAAGAAAAAGATATGGTTTTTCAACATAATTAACCACTTTTTCTTCTTCTTTTTCATTTCAACATTTGTTTACCTTTCCTTCTACATCCCTCGAGCCACTCAAACAAACAAACACCAGTAAGGTGGCACCACCATGTGTCTCCTTGATGACGATGGAACAACACGTGTTGAACCAACTTTGAATAATGGTAATTGTGGGACATAGAGGGTGCCATAGATTGCATAGAAAATGCTTTTGATATGACCTCATTGGTGGAGCACAAAGCACTCCTTCCAAGTGCCAATGACTATTTAAAGTGGTCAAATAGGAACATATTTTCAAAGAAACTTGTAAGCTAGTTATAATGTAATGTTTTTCTTCGCACAATTTTTGATATCTTATTGCCTCTTGTCACCTTGATGTTATACTTTTGGATATCATGTTGCTTTTTGACGGTGATTGAAGTGTTCACTCAAAACAAGTAGACATGAAAATTTGATCACATAGTAATAAATAAGAAAAATCATTCACAAAATTCTTTCTTTCTAAATGCAACAATCATTACTTTTAGTGGATTTATTGTAAGAGGAAGGAAAGACAATATCATGCATACTGACTTTCAATATACCTATATGTTAGGATCGCATCGATACCATAAACAACACATAAAAATACAACCAAACTCATAATAACATAAAAAGTTTCCTCTTATACAATCAACAAAATATAAACAATATATACATTAATTTAATATAAACAACCTAAACAATATATAAAATATAGAAATTCATAAGAACACCAACCATTAAACACTAATAACTTTATAAACAACCTAAACAATATATAAAAATATAGAAGTTCATAAATTCATAATAACAACAACCATTAAACACAATATATACACATGGAAATTCGATATTTGAAAAATTCAAAATAGAAAACTCTCAAAATAAAAAACCTCTTACATCAAAATTTCATTATCTTACATTTACTACAAAATTTGATACTTAGCAAAATTCAAAATAAAAAACCTGTAACACCATAATTTCATTATGTTGCATTTACGACAAATTTGTATAATGTAAAATACTGACTAGGATCCACTCTATAAACTCTAATGGAAATTCCTCTGAAAAAATTCCACAGGATCGAACCTGAAAAAAATAAATTCATATTCTCTTAGAATTCTTAATTTGTCTTGTAGAATTCTCAAATTGAGCGCGAAATATTCGCGAACATCACGAGTACATTCATCGGAAGAGGGCGTTCTAGAAGTACCGACTACATTTCTCAAAGACGCTCACAAACAACTGATTTTCTGGCAATAACGACCATGGTGTTCTTGCTCTCAATTTCCCATTTCGATGAGCATCAGTTTATAGAATGTGAAACTCCAGATTGCAGAGACCCGATCCTCTCTGCACACTAAGGTCTCATAGCAAGAAGAAGAAAAAGAATACGCCATGGGCTCTACAGGAGGTTCTGAGAACAAGGCCAACGATTATTTACCAGCAGGATGGACAGCCCCTCGAGTGTTTGGGGGAATACTTGTCTCGGCAGCCGTGCTGGGGCTGATTTTAGCCCCCGATTCTCTACCATCATTCCTCCCGTTCTCCAAGCGCAAGAGCAAGAAGAAGCCCGTGAGAGTGTACATGGATGGCTGCTTCGACATGATGCATTACGGCCACTGCAATGCTCTCAGGCAGGCTCGTGCCCTCGGAGACGAATTGGTCGTCGGCGTCGTTAGCGACGACGAGATAATAGCCAACAAAGGCCCCCCTGTCATGTCCCTGGACGAAAGGTAGGCTTCTACCTGCTGTCATTCACGTCAGAATTATGTGTTAATTCTCTGCAATGGAGTAGAGATCTTTGATATGGTATAGATAAACTTGCCGGACTTTGGTTTTGATGGCCATTGCAAGTTCTTGATTGCAAATGCATTGAAGTTAGCGTTACCACGGCTTTCTTGTGTTTTTGAGCTTTAATTCATATCACATTTATGTGTCAATTCACTTGCAATGGACGTCAAATTTTTGATAATATAAGCGTAGTTTTTGCTGAACTTAGGTCTTGCAAGTTCTGGATTGCATATGCATTAAAGTTAGGGTTTCCACAGCTTTGCGGTATTAGGTTTTGAAGGGCGTTTGAAGTTTTTGGATGAATGCAATTAGGGTTTGTACAGCTGTCTTATACACCAAAGAGATGCACCACAAAACAGAATTACTGAGGCTCAGGTGTCAGGTCAAAATCACCCAAGACTTGCACCTTGCCTCATCCATTTGAAACTCATGCCATGCGAGGTGCTTTTAAACTCTGTGTACATAGATATGTACACTCTTATAGCCCAGGGTGGGAGAGACATACATATGTATGCATGTAATGCTAATTAAATAATATGGAAAAATATAGATGTCCAATGTCTAATGTAAAAAAAAGAGGGCTGAGCCATAAAAACTAAATGAGCATAGGTCCATCTTAACCCCAGATCTTTTATGCACCTAGAGGGATCCCTCTAGGTGTTCAATAGATCCGGGGTTAAAGTGGATCCATGGTAGTATTTTAAAGATTACAGTATTTGGCCACACCCGTTAGGCTACTATCCTTACATGACAGGTTGATAAACTGTTTCTGCTTTGAGAAAATACCTAGTTTCAACTTTCTACTTGCATAACTCCTTATAACATTGATTTCATTGGTTGTTTTCCGTTTGCTTTCCTAATCAGCTTCAGAAAAGTGGCTACTATCCTTACTTGACAGGTTGATAAACTGTTTCTGCTTTGAGAAAATACTTAGTTTCAACTTTCTACTTGCATAACTCCTTATAACATTGATTTTATTTGTTGTTTTTTTCCGTTTGCTTTCTTGATCAGCTTCAGAAAAGTGTTTTAATCATTTTAATCATCTTTTGTGGAGTCTTATCTGTATAATTCTGTTTATCTTTCTTTTTCGTTGCTTCAAAGTTCACAACAAAAATCTAAGTTTTCATAGTTAAGAACTAAGGTTTAGCTAAAATTATCCAATGTTTACATCATTTTACTAGGGGGCATTTACTGACATCCATCTCTATGCAAATGATAGGACATGAATCACATCCATCTCCACTCAAATGCAAGGACATGAAACAACTGCCTTTCCTGAAAGTGGACCACTGGATAGGAAACAACCTATATGGTTTCAAATATTTTCAAACACCTCATCTTTCTACAAAAAATAAGAAGGTTAAGAAAGCTTGACCAGATTGGGAGCAACTTGAAGCATTGAGTGGCTAGATTAAAGATTGGGTTTCATAATTTCATGTAGAGTAATGAGCACCCTCCAAATCAAGATCCTTGAAGAACTGGGCTAAATTAAAGATTGGGTTTCATAATCTCATACAGAGTAATGAGCTCCCCCAAAACCAAGATCCTTGAATAACTGCAATTTTTTCTGTTGCATTCTGAAAAGTGTGAACGAAGAAACCTCTTGCAGGAAAATTGTAGAAAACAATATTGGAAATCAAGGACTCCCAATAGTGCTTAGTCCACTTTAGGAACCCTCACTAGGAGGGCTAGTAGTTTTTAAACTTATAGATCAATCCCCTCTCTAAGAGCTCTCTTAGTTGAGTGCGATAAAGGTCAATCTTGATATCAAGAGGGGGACAGGGATTTGCAATTGGAAAAACATTTGATTGCTTAGGCATGGGAAGGCTAAATAATTGCACTAATCACCTTGGAAGAGTCACTAGATGGAGAAGAGGGGATCTTCAAATCTTGAGGAGAAAATTCTTTGCTGAAACCTTGTTAGTAGCCAAGGAAGGTGTCGCGATGGTTTTGCTTTCTAATCCATTAGATTAGGTTACAACCTTAGTAGTGTTTCCATCCACAGTGGAGCTTGAAGCAAGCATCCTTGGCCTCACAAGAGGCTTGCCAATGATCTTGAAGCCAAGGTAGGAGGCTTGCCAATGATCAAGGTTGAAGCCAAGGTAGGAGGCTTGCACAATGTTAATAGGATTGGGCTGTAACTAGATAATCGATCGGACATATCAGTTCTGGGGGTTCCCCTCAAACCGAGAATCACTAGTTTTGGATGGTTCAATCACCGAACTAGCTGGTTCCTTCTTTACAATCAAAACTAGGGGTTTCCTATAGGGGTGTGCGGGTCCACCAAAATCACTGAAAGATGAAAAAAAATCTACAATCCTAAGCCTAATTCTAAACCTTTCTCCTATCTTTGTTTATGTATTTTGGTTCAGATATGGATTGTACTGTGTTATTTTCTTAAATTCACCCTTTCTATATACATGAGAACTTTGCATATTTGTGTCTATTGTCTAATGGTTTGGATTTGAATGCATGGATGTACATGGATATTTTTTTGTTTGAAAATTTGAATATTTTATGTATTTTTTGGTCGATTGGTTTTGTTTTTGTTTTTTTATGGGTTATAGTACGGTTCCAGTTTTTGGGGTCCACTAGTTCGGTCATTGGTCTGGTCTTTGATGACATTGGCTTGCACGAAGGGATAGCATGCCTACAAAGGGGTTATCATTGAGAAATTAGAAACTTAGGGGGGAGTAGTGTTTCGCTCTGTAGCAAAAAGATGGGACATGGATTGCATTTGAATTGACGCCGTTACAATAAGGAAACATAGATCTAAAACTAGAGACAAGGGTGCATAGATTGATGGCAACTAAACAAGCTAGCTATGGAGCAGCGTAGAAAACCCTTGGTGCTCCCGTTCTCTAGATAGCTTAACACTTTGTTGATTTTACTAGTTGGCATTTAATATGTAAAATTCCAAGTCTAGATCATTGTTGTCCTTATGATCTCAATTAAATAATAAATTACTGAATTTAATTAGTGCAGAAATTAAATTTCAGACCATAGCATCAATCACACAATAGCTAAAAATTAAACAGTAGAAGCATAAACAAGTTTCACACATACACATGTAATTTCTCCTTCAAATCAGCTTTTCATTCCTTTGAAAAAACTTATAAGGAAACCTCCACATTCTGCTAAAAATCAATAGCTGCACTGTCAACAAATCACTGTGAATTGAGTTGTACGACTGTACTGACTGAACATCTCTGTTTATACGGTCTGTATCGAACTGTTCCATACGATTGTACGGATTTGTACGTTTGTATGGATCTGTACTACACGACCTCTACCTGCTGTCTGGATTTGCCTCTCTCTTGAATCCTTGCTCTCTTTCTCTCGTGGTTGCTCAACCTGCTCAACTGTTCAGATGTGTCTAAACTCTCTATCTTGACCTGTCTTTATACTTTTAGTTGAAACCCTAATCTACCAAAAACCTGATCTATTTTTGAGGTTAATCCCAGTCTAAGTCGTAAATGCATGAAAACACTTTATTAGACTTAACAACTAAAAATAAGGCTTTTCACTTTTTTTACTAAAGCGAATAACAATTAGAATTTATTTTTGAAAATAACTTGAACTACTTCTAGCACGTTCACACTGAACCTATGTAGAAGTCCCCGTTTGAGCTATATTTCTCAACACTCCCTCTTAGCGAGGAAGGAATTTTGCACCAATCCAAGTCTATCTTTGAATGCTTCAAACTTCCCTTTTGCCAAGGGCTTGGTCAGAATAGTAGCTACCGGTTGAGCTGTGGGAATATACTGGAGCTTCACTGCTCTCTTCTGAACTTTGTATTTTATGAAGTGATATTTGATCTTTATGTGCTTGGACCTGTCATAAAACACTGGATTCTTAGAAAGTTTGATACAACTTTGATTATCACTGTAAATGATTGTGGGGTCCAACTCCTAATCAAACAATGCTGCAAGTAACTTACGAGCCTGATGGCCTCACAACTAGCAGTATTGGCTGCAATGTACTCTGCTTCTGTTGAGCTAAGCGCTATGAAAGTCTGCTTCTTTCCAAACTAGGATATTATCGCTGATCCCAAGCAAAAGCAACGCCCTAAGGAGCTCTACTTGTCTACTGCACTGCCTACCCAATTTGAGTCTTGATACCTTCACATCTTCGCTTCACCATCTCCAAGATATCTTAGACTATACTCCATTGTATCCTTGAAATACCGAGCACATGTTTTGTTACTACCCAATGCTCTTGCCTTGGCTCCACCATGAACTGACTCAAGGTGTTTAATACAAAACATATATCTGGCTTGGTGTTGACCAAATACATCAAGGAACCTATTAGCTACTTGTACAATACGAGATTTGTTATCGACCGATTTAGTGGTCTCATCAAGGTCCTCTCTAGGTGCTAGAGGTCCACACACATTAAGTGCCCACTGTCACCTCGACACAAATCCCCACTCTTTAAGCCAACTCCTACTAAAAGCTATGGGAGGCTTCTTTGATCCGAACACAGAAAACAAATCTTCACCCAAGATAAGTAGACCGGTGCCTAGTATTGATGTTTAAGGTGAAGGTAGGATTTAATTCTTGATTTTACTGATCTGAAATGATAAATTAAACTGCAGAAAAACGAAGACCAACAAACTAAAATCACTCAATCCTCTAAATAGTAAGCTATTATAACACCAAAAGATGAGTGATAGATGCCTTTACCGAATGAGAGATGATTTCCTTGGTTTACCTCGTGATAAGTAGCTGTAAGTTGACAAGTATCTCTCTGTCCTGTACTTTCAGATCTGCCATATGTGCTAAAACTCAGAAAACAACAAGCAAAATGGCCCTTTCAGTCCACCTACAAGTGTGGAAAAGCACAAGATCGATAGATTTGTGTGTGGGGAAGCATGGGAAACAAGTTAGCAACAAATAAAATAGCCTAGAAACTTCAGATCAACAAGTAAAATGGAGTTTCCAACAATCTGGAAACTACTTGCATCAAGTGGGGTTCAAATCCCCCTAGGGTCAAAACCCATGAATTTATTCCAGCAGTAAAATATCACTTATAAGGGCCGGAAAATGTCTATTTTTACCCCAGAAAATTGATAATAAGCTATTAAAATAAAAACAAAGGGTTACAAAATGGAATGTGCTTACTTGTTCAAACCTTTTAGTGAGGTTTCTTGTCGGATCCGTGGATAGATTTACTGTAATAAATTGTAGATCTATAAAACACTTTACAATACCCTCGTGAAATATGATTTTAACACAGAAAATAAAGGGCAAATAAATTCCTTGGATGAAGATAGATCTAGAGTTTTAAATATCGAGGATTAGCTAGCTTGTAAGATGAAAACTTTGAGTGCAAGCTAGGTAAAATAGTTTTTTGTATTTTTTATTTTTATGAACAGAAAATAAAAGAGATTGGTTAAGTTTGAAGTTTAATAGTTGACGTAGTGAGGCTTACCTTGGCCTTACAATTACCTTCTTGAGTGTCGGATTGCAATCGCAACCCTTTCTTTGTTGGCTACAAATTTTGGGACTAGAGAATGGGTTTGGAGTCGAAGAGACTATCTCACCCAATCCAGTCTAGAACAATGGTACAAGCTTCTGAATTCTCCCAGGAAAGCTCCCTCAATGGAGATGGTCTCCAACCATTGGGTTAACTATGGTACCAAGTAGAATCTTACACTTGCTGAAGGGATCCTCGATAAGGATCTGTACAACACTTGGGTTTGATTGGCACCCAACACCAACAAAAGGATGTGATGAAGTCTAGTGCCTTGACCTCTCCTTCCACGTGACTATGTAGCCTCTCAATGGATCAACCCAATCGTCTTACAGTAATCCGAAAATACCTATGTCTATTCTATAAAGATCAATTAAAACGAGCCAAAAAGAAAAAACACAGGATAATCAACCCAAAAATTTTGCACTTGAAAAGGTTCTTTATCATGGCATTATGATCTCACAGTTCAACAACAATAATTTGGGAGGGGGGGTCTAGCCTTGTATAAACTCGCTTTGTAACAACTAGTTTAACTTCTCCCAAAATAATATTTGTTGATTTGTCATCCACAACCCGAAGACTAAGTCTTTTTACAATAAAAACAATTTTTTAATAAAAACCACCCACAAGGGGGTTCAATTTAGCTTGGAGGCGCAACAACTAGCTTGAATTTTACTTTGAATGGCCCAACACCCACTCCCTTTGACATAACGACTTCAATTGAATGCTTCAACAACTAATTGGAGAGGGCCGTATTACATCAATTGGGAGTTGATTTAATTTATTTATGCAACGATTTACTTGAAGTGTCCAACGTTTCTTTCGCAAAGTTTAATGCTCATGGCTAGGAGAGGACCGAATTGTTTGGAGTGTGCCAATGACTAGCAAAAGGCTCCCGAATCCACGATTTTGACCCCACGGATAGCAAAGAAAGTGGTGACTTCCTTATAAATATGCGGTTGACTTTTGGATGGGTCAATTTAATTAGAAAAAATCTCCACGACTATAAGAAAAGGGACGAGTTGCTTGGGATAAGGTGCCAACGTTCCTTTTGTTGACCCATGCACTTGCCATTTGGACCGATGGCTGGTTAAATCCAACGATCAAATGAGAAATGGTGGCTCCTTTTGGTGTGATGGCTAGTAGAGGGGTGGATTAAATGTTTGGAGTCGATTTAAGTAAGTGAGAGCCGATTTGTTGGATTTATCCATATAAACTCCAACGACTACCTCCCTTTAACCCAATGTCTACCATACTTGCTCCAATGCTCGATTATGACCCATGCTAGCTTGATTGGAGAGGCTGCTACCTTTAGTTTTCCCTGATTTTTAGAACCACGTAAATATTGTTGAGTGGATAGATTTCGACACATGGGTTTTGTCCGGAATGAGCTTGGCTACATTTCTGATGTCAGATTTTTCTTTGAATGCCATGGAATGACTGTATTCTGTCACTTTTTCCCCACAAATATGCCTGCGTCACCTTTTAAACA
>SNQJ01S0019166.1:118694-134985 GCA_010110895.2 Picea sitchensis | reverse complement strand
ATTTGTCTTCCAAGACCAAATCACTAGGTTTGGAGGCTTATTTTCATGTTGAACACAATAATTTCCCTTTTATGGCCAAATCACTAGGTTTGGAAGCCAAACAACCTCTTAAACCCAAAGATTTGCCTCTTAGGGTTTGAGCTTGCTAATTAGATGTTTCCTTGACTGTAACATCCCTGTTTCCCCCAACTTGTAATTAATCATTAATTATGACCACCATGCTATGGCATGGGAACAATGTATATGTATTATTATGTAGATTGCCAATGGTTGATTGTGGGGGTGAAGCCTTGAATTACTGGCCATGATATCACTAGAGGAAAACAATGGGGAAACTATGGAGAGGGTTCATTATGTCAAAATGACCCAAATTTCTCCTTGTTGAAATAATAAGCCTCATCCTGATCCCAAGGAGGACTCAATTAATAAGAAAAGGATTGGTGGTTGAACCATGAACCACCCTAATGAATGGAAGCATGGAGGGCCTGGCTGGGGAGAAAGAAAACCGTCAGCCCGAAGTACCACAAAGGGCAAGTTTTACTGCAGGCCCATATTGGCCCGAGTTTCCTTCTGACAGAAGGAACATGATAGGTCCAGAACCTTCCCGAGGAGGAGAAAGGCATGAAAGAATACACACGAAGGCAAACAAGAAAGAGACACACCGAGGGAAATGCGTGACCATGATATGCAGAAGAAAAGAGGAAGAGTGCATGAGGATCTCCAGTTGAGAAGAAGAACTGGAAGCTTGATAAGTTGTTCTGGTTACTGGATAGAACAAGAAAAAGGATCTCTGAGAATTTGCAGAAGACATGACTTGAGCAGAAGATCACGAGCTTGATGCTAAGGGAGCATCTGATAAACCTCGCAGAGGTTGTGACAGAAAGATAGAGAATCTCTGAGGAATTGCAAGAGTTGTTGTGATAGAGAGAGAAAGTCTATGAGAAACTGCAAAATTTCCCTAGTGATCATGGATTGGAATGGGGGTGGCCTGAGTGCTAAGAATGAATGCCTTTGATCCTATGGTTGGGTGGAAAGGCAAACACCCACAGTCAGTTGGTCGACTATCAACTGTAATAGATAAATATTCCATAGACTCTGTCAACTTGAATTTAAATGTATGATTTGAATGTCTATGATTTAAACTTTACGTTTTATGATTATTTATAGAAATGCTTATGGTTATTCTACGAACCCCTGTTTTTGAATGGTTCCTGGTTATCTCCGCGTAGCCGCAGAAGGACTAATAGACATGGGTATTCAAATGAACTTAGGAAAGATTTCACGGTCTCTGCATAGGTCAAATAATACCTTTGCCTGTCTTAGAACTCAAGTCGGTGAATGGAAGACGTGTGCTTCAAACCAATCGACCAAGAGACCACAGACTCATGCCCATGACCTTAACCAATTCTTGGATAAGAATGATGAGTGTAGCCTCTGGAATGCGATTAAGTACCATATGACCAAGACCCTGGAACCCTTTACTAAGTCCGAGAGGAGCTAAGCTCTTATTGACTTCGGGGCCCTGGGAGTTCGAAACTCCAGGATGTTATAACTTCACAACCGCCAAAAATCCTAAATGTCAGAGTCGCGAAGTGACACAGGCCGTAGATTTGAGGACACCCAGGAACTATCCCAACCGTCGGATCTATGCCATAGTCAGGTCATCGTTGACCGCTTCAGGAGAGAAAAGGCGGCATAACACCAAAACCTCTGAATGTCGGAGTTGTGAAATACTGTGGACTATCGATCTTCGGATCCTTCGAGATCCCTCTTAGTTGTTCGTTCGTGGGGATATGCATATCATGTCGGGAGCACGTGGGGGTCCACGTGTCGAGCAACAGTGATGCCATGTGTGGTGGATTTGTGGTAGAGAAAAGAGATGTCGATGACATGAGGAATGTGCCACGTATCTTGCAAATGGGTTTCAGGTTGACATGTGTCCCTCTAGGAGTGGCCTAATACCAAGACCAAGGGACCCTTAAGATAGAGTTGTGATCCGTTGATCTAGGGACTCCATGGAGAACCCCTCCCAACCGTTAGATCCACCAATGGAAGGATTCACATGTAGCACTTCAGGGAAGTCCTACTCTGGGAGAAAAGGAGTATTGAGCGGGTAGAACTCTCGAACGCCGAAGTCACAAATCAACGAGAGTTGTCGATCCGATGATCATTCAAGATCCCCTGTGACTGTTAGATCTAGACCATGGTCAACCCGACGCTGACCACTTCGGGAGTAAGGAGGAAGACACACCACAGATTCCCCAAACACCGAAGTTATGAAGTAATAGAGGCCGTCAATCCAGGGGTTACGTGGACACACCATGATTGTGAGATCGAAGGGCTTGGAAGGTTATCAGTCTGGAGTGACGCGGCGTAGTGATGTCATCTAGGGTGACGTGGATCCACGACTGACGTGCCATGTGTCACCTGGAATAGTACGTCTCGTAGACCCTACACACCCATTAACACGTGTCACCCCCTGAAGGGGCCACGTGTCATCTCTGCCTTGTCGTGTATCACACTTGGCACTTACCGTTTGGTCCATTTGGCGGGAGTAGGACCCACCTGTATTTTCCTTCGCATCTAGTACGTCACCCCGTGTAAGGGTGGACCCTCTGGGAGTCCGGGACTCCGGGGATTTGGGATGCAACGTCGTGGGTAAGTCAAAAGGCCTGAAAAAGAGACATTCAACAAGTGCCAATGAACTTGCCACAAGTGCGGAGAACTTGCCACAAGTGCCAATGAACCAAAGAATCCTCACAACAAACTAATCCTTCTTTGTGAAGATTGATTCAACCTATAGAAGGTCAAATCCTTAGTGAATAACTGAGAGTTAGTTGTTTTGAGGCTTGGGAAGGTTTTTCATTAAGTCTTTGCTTTCATGGATTGAGAGACTTTAAATCATAGTTGTAATGATTATTGTCCAAATAATATGATTGCATTGTGATATATGATGAAGTAAATTATACATAAAAGTTTATGTAGAAGTTAAGATGAGGATCTCATAGGATTACTTAACATTAGGAGATAGTTATGAAGATGGTTGAACTTAATGTCTAAATTGGTCCATCTTTTTATGGTCACCTTATATTATATAAAGGAAAGTGAATGCTAACACCATTCTGCCACAACAAGCTATCTAATCCTAAAGTCAACATTGTTTTTCTATGCTCGACAATGGTTATCGAATCGATCTGAGATATGGAAATTCTGAATTCTGTCAAACATTGAAATATGCTGAAGAAAAAGAAGCGCATAGGCGAATGTAATGTCTGAAGATGATGGAGTATGTTTAAAGATATGGCCAACGATGAAGACTAGTCCAGAATGAACTATGACAAATCCTACTTTCAAGTTTTTCAAAACAAATTGTATTTTTTCAAATAGATTCTGGCATGAAGGTTCTAGTGATTCCAGCGATGACAAAAGGATGGCCCGCCTCGCATATATATAGTCAAATAGCTCCCCATTTCCTCCATATTCCACTAAATAGCTCCCCATTTCCTGCGTGATTACTTGCAAAGATCGGTGGATTTGTGCACCATACCTGCTTTCTGCACAGAGATACAACAATGATATGCCAGCTATAGATCCGACCAATGGAAATGACCTCCACCTCTGTCCCATGTACAGAGACTTTTGAAAAATCTTCACCACATGTTTTTGGATGATATGATTTATTTTTTATGGGGAGGTGACACGTGTACAAGTTAAACGTAAGAGGAGGTATATTTTCTGATTAATTTTATTTAAAATTTGGGTGGACTATGTGTAATCCTAGTGTCTCAAGGGATTTTTAAGAGGTCCAATCTATTTATGCATTCAAATATGTAATTTAAATAACAGAAAATTGTAATTTCATCCAGATTTATATCACTAGATTCCCATAAAAAATACCAAAAAGTAAAATATTTAAACAAAGCCTATTTCAAATTATAGTTTGACATAACAAACACGATGAATATATGTATTTCTTTTTGAAAGTATTCTAAGTATTTTACATACATAGATATTATTATTTAAAAATTAAAAAGATTGAAAAATAAATAAATATCTACTATGATTTTGCTTTAAGAAGAAGATAAAAGGGAAAAGTTTAATTGAAGAACAAGGATGGAGACATCTTATCTTCTTAGAGATATTGTGTAAATAAGTAATAAATATTGTAAGCTTTTGCTTTAAGAAGAAGAGAAAAGGGAAAATTTTAATTGAAGACTAAGGATGGAGACATCTTATCTTCTTAGAGATATTGTGTAAAGAAGTAGTAAATATTGTAAGCAAGTTGTCATTGCAAAAAACTTGTTGTAAGAACTTCATAATTGTAATTGTGTAAGTAATTTGTAATTGTATAAAAGGGAGACCTTTTTTGGTTGGAAGGAAAATTAATTGTAATATTTATTTAATAAAAATTGTTATTTTTTGATACTAGAACACTTGGGGTGCAAGATCAGTGGTACTCAAAAGCATTAAGGTTAGTGTGTTGTGTTAGTGTTTAGAGTTTGTTGTATAAGTGGGCATGAATCAATTGACATTTTATAGTGGGTAAAGGAGGAAAAAGATTACAAAATACTAATCATGAAATTGAACTTACTTCAATAAGATCTTTGATGATTCTCTCCAAAGAATTGACAAGTTATAGAAACAAAATAATTAATAATGGACAAAGTTGTGAAACTTAGAGCACATGATATAGAGTGCTATCAAGAATTTGTTGGTTTTACTACACACCACATGAGTGGACTAGAAGAAAGGTTGGAATCATTGGATCAATGGGTGACTGATATTTTAAAACTTCATGATAAGAAATATCAAATGATAAAATCATTGACACAAGACTTGATGGTAAAGGAAAACATGTTGTCGTCACTAGAAAGCAGAGTAAAAAAATGAACCAAGAAACACTAATATGTGATGCAACTTGTGAAACAAGTGACTTGATTCAAAAGATTTATAGTTCTCGTGACATTGGTAATTTGATTGATGATAATAATGATGATTTACACGTCTCTCTCTCATGTTATGACACTCAAAATGATGATTCTAGTGATATTCTGCAAGTGAACCTAATATGGAATATGATGACATTGGTTGTTTTGAAAGACATACAAAGGGAATCAACTCCAAACTCATGAATAAAATGGGTTTGAGGGCAAAGCTTTAAGTGAAAATGACAATGCATCTAAAATCACATAGATCTATGTATACAACCAATAAATCAAGGTCCACAGTTAAGAAGGTCAAATAAGAAATGCAGATATCGAGTTTGTAAAAGCATAAACACATATATAAGGTGAGCCATCTACCAATACTAGTGCAACAAGCCAGGTGCAAAAGTAGGAGCAATATTGTAGTCACTATGGTAGAGTAGGGCATGTGCAAGCTAAGTGTTAGAATTTGCAGCCTTGTAGTATTTGTGGCTTGAAAAATCATGATCATCACATATGTTGGCAAAGAAAAATATCAAAACCTCATACATAGGTAAATTGTGGTTGGATAGATGTGCATGAAGGACACAAAGTTACTTTTAAGTTGAAAAGATTCTACAAGGTAAAATCTTCCAATGTACAACAAAAGCCCCCACATGAAACAAAAAGTCACGAGTTAGTTCGTTTTTAAAAGTTAGTTGTCATTAAAGGGAAGTAAAAATTATAATGTCAACTTTCCATAGTTAGGACAAAGTTGTCAACACATTTTTGTGTCATTCTTTGAATAAATCAAATTATGAGTATTTTCATCTTATAATGGTTTGTGGTAATAAAAAAATCTTTTGTAATGGTTAAGGGTAAGCCAAGGAAACCATGGATATGATGAATTGGTTGAGGGTAATCCACAAAAAAACCCATGAGATGGTTAAGGGTAAGACAAAGAAACCCTTTGATATGAAGATGATGTAGTCCAAATGATTGACTCAAGATCAAAACTTACAAAAGGATGGTGCAACTTCATATCAAGGGTGAGAATATTTTTTTTTGGCTACATTCATATTCCCAACACGGATGAGCCAAAGCAAAAATTGTCGAGTTGGGGAGCTTATTGGTTTCCCAAGCCAATGATTTTCCTCAAAGAGGGAAAATCAATGGGTTGAAGTTTCCCAAGCCAATGATTTTCCTCAAAGAGGGAAAATCAATGGGTTGAAAGGCCAACAAGCCTATGAACACAATAATTCACCCTTGGAGGTTGAATTGGGTGAAATTTGAGAATGATAATATGAGGAACGAGATTAAAGCAACCATTTTTGGCTGATAAAAGGCCAAATGACTGGGTTCATAGGCTTGTTTGCCTCTTGAACCTAGAGATTTGTCTTCCAAGACCAAATAACTAGGTTTGGAGGCTTATTTTCCCGTTGAACACAATGATTTTCCTTTTATGGCCAAATCAATAGGTTTGGAAGCCAAACAACCTCTTAAACCCAAAGATTTGCCTCTTAAGGTTTGAGCTTGCTAATTAGATGTTTCATTGACTGTAACACCTCTGTTTCCCCCAACTTGTAATTAATAATTAATTATGACCACCATGCTATGGCATGGGAACAATGTAAATGTATTATTGTGTATATTTCCAATGACTCACTGTGGGGGTGAAGCCTTGAAGTATTGGCCATGATATCACTAGAGGAAAAGAGTGGGGAAACTATGGAGAGGGTTCATTATGTCAAAATGACCCAAATTTCTCCTTGCTGAAATAATAAGCCTCATCCTGATCCCAAGGAGGAATCAATTAATAAGAAAAGGACTGGTGGTTGAACCATCAACCACCCCAATGAATGGAAGCATGGAGGGCCTGGCTGGGGAGATAGAAAACTATCAGCTCGAAGTACCACAGAGGGAAGTTTTTACTGCAGGCCCAGACTAACCCGAGTTTCCTTCTGACAGAAGGAACATGATAGGTCCAGAACCTTCCCGAGGAGGAGAAAGGCATGAAAGAATACACACGAAGGCAGACAAGAAAGAGACGCACCAAGGGAAATGCACGACTAGGATATGTAGAAGAAAAGAGGAAGAGCGCGTGATGCTTTCCATTTGAGAAGAAGAACTGGAAGCTTGATAAGTTGTTCTGGTTACTGGATAGAACAAGCAAAAGGATCTCTGAGAATTAGTAGAAGACATGATCTGAGTATAAGATCACGAGCTTGATGTTGAGGGAGCATCTGATAAACTTCGCAAAGGCTATGTGAGAGAGAGAGAATCTTTGAGGAATTGCAAGAGTTGTCGTGACAGAGAGAGAGAGTCTCTAAGAAACTGCAAAAGTTCCCTAGTGATCATGGCTTGGCATGGGGGTGGCCAGAGTGCTAAGAATGAATGCCTATGAGCCTATGGTTGGGTGGAAAGGCAAACACAAACAATCAGATGGTCAACTATCAACTGTAATAGATAAGTATTCCATAGACTCTGTCAACTTGAATTTAAATGTATGATTTGAATGTCTATGATTTATACTTTATGTTTTATGATTATTTATAGAAATGCTTATGGTTATTCTATGAACCCCTGTTTTTGAATGGTTCCTGGTTATCTCCGCGTAGCCGCAGAAGGACTAATAGACATGGGTCTTCAAATGAACTTAGGAAAGAGTTCACAGTCTCTACACAGGTCGAATAATACCTTTGCATGTCTTAGAACTTAAGTCGGTGAATGGAAGACATGTGCTTCAAACCAATCGACCAAGAGACCACAAACTCATGCCCAGAACCTTAACCAATTCTTGGCCTTTAGGCCGAAGCCACATGGAGAGATTCTAGGACTTCGAAAGTCCGATAATTCATGACTCTGGGGGTTTGGGATGCAACATCATGGGTAAGTTGAAAGGCTTGAAGGTCGGAGCCACGTGGAGAGATTCTGGGTCTTTGGAAGTCCAGGAATTCAGGACTCCGGAGAACATGTGTATAGTAAGAAAAATAGACGTTCAACGTCGAACACTGAATTCTCCTCCAACCTGTGTGTTAGATGAGGATTAAGTCCCGCCGTTGGATTGGATGGTGAATAGACCTTCCTTGCAGGAGGTAGGAACTTGAGGATGGTACTAATGAGGTGGATCCACGTGGGTTCTATGTGGCCCTCAACTAATGACGCCCGAAGAACTCCGGTAGGCCATAAATTACAAACAAGAGGTCAGATTAGAGCCCAGTAACAGTCATTAGAAATCCATGGGTGAGTCGAAGAAGGAGGAATACCTCAAAGAGATGATTAAAGATGATTAGAGTAAGAATTTTTTTGATTCCCCATCCCTAGAAAAGGTACTCACGGGTCGGGTGTGTTACATTGACCACCATCCAATTTTTCCATGTGTAACACTCAATTCCAAGCCTACAAAGACAACATGCATTCTTCCTTCTCCTTCTCCTTCCCATTTTCACCCCAGACAAGATTTTTCTTCAATGTGCTGCTCCTTATGATATTTTTTTCTTCATTGTGTGTAGATTTGTAGCTATTTATATATTCTCCAACCAATACGAACCTCCAACATATAGTTGAAGCCATTTCCCTTCTATCCACACATCCATGATGGTGTGTTTTCACCCAGAAAATGCGTTTCACTTCTTTGTTGAAATTTTGGCATCCATAGGTAGCCATTGATGCATTTTTCCCCTAGTAGACTTGCTCTCCATATTCGTAGATGTTATAGCAAGATTTCCCCCACCATTGCTATCTTGCACAGAGGGCCTTTTTCCATTTCCTTATGCAGACTTGTCATCCCTTTTTGATGAATCCAGAGCCAAAAATACACATTTTTCCACATATATGCACCTTATCTGCTATACAACATGCGTATACGCAGGATTCTCCACTACAACCCACGTACATAAGAATTTGTGCTAGAAAATACAAAATGGAGTCGGGTTTCCATGTCACGACATGAGATCTCTGATCCTTGGCATTCCACATATTGGAAACGTTCTGACTCGGCCCTTCAGTTGCATTTTGAAGACTATAAAAGAACAATTCTGAGATATGGAAAAAAAAAGAAAGCATTCAACTTTGAGAGCAAAGTTACTGTGGAGAAATTACTTCATATTGAGTATGCATCCCTTTGTCCCTCAAGTCTGAACATAATGTTCAACCCCCAAGTTCTTTCCCTATTGTTGAGAGAACCTCATTGTCTCTCCTATGAGATTGCATTTGGTGGAGGATTGAAGTGGTGGAGGCCTAGTTGGAAGGAACTTGGTTTCTTGGTTTTGAACTATGCCGACATGGAAGTCTGTAATGTTGTCACTTCTGCTGATCAATTATTAATAGAAATACTCCTTTCCCGTCCTATTGGTATCGTGCAAATATATGATTTTTATCCATGGGCATGTTTGTAATGTTTATTAATGGATTATGTTATCTAATGTTCTAACCCCTTTATACTATCACCATGTACTTTCTATGCTCGTTTGTTAAGAACTTATTGCAGGTATAAATCTTTGGGTCGAAGTGCTCAATGGTTGAACACCATCGAACGTTGGATCGAGTTAGGCTTCTTTCTTATCTTGCACATTAATTTATATAACATACAATGGAATTGAGTTGATTTCTGTAGTCATACCTATCTGTTGTGGTTTACCCTTAACCATAGAGATTTTTTCCCTCGTAACAGAATTGGCGACTCCACTGGGGAGAGATCTTCCTTCTAAGGGTTGAAGTACTTTTTCTCCTTGCATTTCTCTTTTTCCTTTGTGTTTCTTATCATATCACTGCTTGACAGATTCTGTTCACTCTAGGTTTGAGTTTTCAGCCTTTTTACCCTTGCCTGGCCTTGTTTTCAAGTCTATACGTGCCTTATTGCCTTGACAGTCGCATACACACGCGTGCTGTCTCACTGCTAAATGCGTGTATACACCCTGTTTCCCTGAACAGTCGTATATACCACTTTCCCTTGCTTGTTTGGTTGGTTTAGTGATTGTTGGGTGGGATTTGATGATTGCTGAGCCTTCTTAGGTCTCTGTAGTGCCTGTTGAGCTTCTCTGGGTTGACAGGAAACTTGTTGGGAATTGAATTTTTGGGCGTAGTCTTTCTCATTTTTTTTCATTTTTGGTTTGTCCTTGAACCCTGGGTTGTTTGCTTGGATGCTTGATATTTTGTTTGAAGTTATTTCACTTATACATAGTAGAATTTATATATCAGGTTGCTTTTCAGTCCATGCATTTTCTCTTTAATATATTGAAAATACAAAAAAAAATAGTCATTTTGCATTGGTTAGCACTTTTTGTCTTTGAACCTTTATCATTAGCTTAGTGCATTTAGCGAAATATTGCATTTTACTTCTGAATTGCAGAGTTGAGATTGAAAATTGCACTGTTTTTATTAGCATATCATTCATTGAAAAGTTAAAGATAGACTTTGCATTATATTCATATTTATCTTCTTGCAAAGTCATAACATCATGAATTTCACTTCCATACCCTTTTGAGTAACCACGATCAATAAAATTTACGCTTTAAACTAAAATTGATTAGTCACGATTTTATTTTTAGGGTGCACAAACTAGTCTAGGATTTAGTGCCTTGGAATAGGATTTTGTGAGTAAAATTCTCCAAGGCAATTAAATCAACATATGTTTTTGAGACAGGGAGTTGAGAAGTCCATTGTATAATTGGTAAGATCAGGAGGCTCCACTCACACCGGAGTTAATCACGAGGTCGCGCGAAGTTAGTTGAAGGGATAACCCCTGGATACTCACCTAGTGTCAGAGATATTTTTGTGGATTTATTCGTATTTGGGGATCTTACTAGTACCCATACCTCCATGGGAGGTTGTTCTTTCAAGGTTTTGGGCTTGGATACCCTGGCCATATGGTAATCCAGACTTACGGCTGCTCGCCTGTGCATCGGTTATACATTGGTTTATTAGTTGCTTGACTTAGGTATCTCATAGGTTACTTGCAGGGGTTATTCTACTTGTACCTTGGGTCAAATAGGGGTCGGACAACACACAACCTTTATGGAAGATTACCTCTCCGGGGGGATCTGACCGATTGGTTGTTAAGCCCATGAGGGCCCCTATAACTGATTCTGTTACCTCCAAACTTTAGCGGGGAGTCTCAGGTCCCTCTTGGATGAGACATACCTTCTTTAGCGAGGGAGGCCACTCAACCACTTTATCCCGTTTGCATGCATATTGGCCGTTTGAATTTTGGTATTCTCTTTGACTACTAGTTGGCCTTAGGAGTTTATTTTGGGTTTCATCATCATGGATAGTGGAGTTTCTTTTGCTCCCTCATTTACTGCTACCCACCCCATGATGCCTACTCATTTCATGGAGATGGATCCTTTTGCTTTTCACAATGGTATGCAAAACTACAACACTCAGTCCGTGCCTTAGGTCTCTAGTCATTCTCTTGTTGATATATCGTCGCACTTGCCATCCTCTGTCTCGCCTCCTTATGTGAATACAAGTTTTGGGTCTAGGGGCATGATGCCTCCTTCTTATCCCTCTCCATTTGATGGGATTCATATCCTTCAAACACCTCTTACGGTAGGAGGTTGGAATCTTCCTTCCTACGAATCCACTATGCGAGAATTAAGTGACCAAATATGCAACCATTCTACTTTTTACACTATGTCCACTTATCCTTCTTCCGCTATGTCAGTTCCTACGAACACTTTTCCCATGGCGGACCATCGTCTTCCCTCTGGTGTTTCATCTGGAGGGAATGATTTTTATAGTATGGGTAACCCCCCTCACAAAGTTCCTTTGTCTGGGGGAAACATATATCCTCACATGAGTAACCCTTGTTATGTCGCTTTCTCTTCACAAGAGGCTTCCTCGGTGTCGATGCCCTTACAAACCTTTATGTATCAGTATGGAGGAGGATACTATCCTGCCAGACAAGGACAGGGTGTAAACTAGGATCCTTCCTGGCCTGCAATTCCTCAAAACCAATATTTCCTTGGACCTTGGTCTCAAATTCTGCAATTCACCACTGCCACAAGTCTAGTCACTGCGGGTCATACTGGCGTTATATCACCAACCTCTGCTAGCCATGTTGGAGATTGGTCGACAACCTCTACGAGTCATGTTGAAGACCTTCAACCAACCGCTGCAAGTCATGCTGGGGGCACAAGTCCAGTCACTGCATGTCATACTGGAATTATATCACCAACCTCTGCTAGCCATGTTGTAGATTGGTCGACAACCTCTGCGAGTCATGTTGAAAACTTGCAACCAGCCACTGTAAGTCATGTTGGGGGCACAAGTCCAGTCACTGCGTGTCATACTGGCATTATATCACCAACCTCTACTAGTCATGTTGGAGATTGGTCGACAACCTCTGCAAGTCATGTTGAAGACCTACAACCAATTGCTGCAAGTCATGCTGGGGGCACATGTCTGGTCGCTGCTAGTCACACTGCACATCCATCACCTTCCTCTGCTAGTCATGTTGGGGATCCATCACCAACCTTTGCTAGTCATGTTGGAGATTTTCTACTAGCCTCTGCAAGTCATGTTGGGAGCATGTCACCAGCCACTGCAAGTCATGTTGGGGACATTCATATGATTGAAAATCCTAGATGTCTCAGACCTAAGCCTAGATTCCTTTACAGGATTTGTGAAGGAATTCACCTTACTTGTTTGTGTCCTTTTACTGCTAGGATACCAGAAACGTGGGGCTCACCTAAGGGCCTTTCGGGTTCTAAGGCATCTATGGTTTCACAACACTCTGCTCCTTCTTTGGTTAATACAACCGTCATGCCGATGCAATCTTCGACTGACACCCCTTTCCCTTTAGGGGTTGATGCGTCCTTTGACCTTGTTCTCTCACATCCCGTTCAAACTGTGGTCATGTCGATGCAATATTTGACCGACACATCTCCTATGTTCGGGGGTGATGCATCTCTTGACCTTGTTGTCTTGCATATTGTTCAACCAACGGTCGTGTCAATGCAATCTTCGATTGACAAAACTCTTGTTTTTTCGGGTGATGCACCTCTTGACCTTGTTGTCTCGCATCCTATTCAACCAATGGTTGAGGAAGTGGTCGTATCGATGCAATACTCGATCGCCCCCACTCTTCTTTCAGAGAGTGACAAGTCTAAGGAAACGGTCACACCAATGCAATTTTTGGTCGATCCCGCTCTTCCAGTTTTGGTTCTATACCTTCTATGCCATGTCCTTAGCATTTCTATTACTTAACCTTTTGAAGAAGAGAGAGTTTTACTCTTCCCGAGTTCTCTCCCTCCAAGTCTTGACGAGGTTCCCTTTGATTGGGATGGTCTTGTGAGGTATCCAATGCCTTCGACTATGTCTTTTCCAGGAAGAGACATTATCCAATATAACACAGAGATGATAACCTCCATTAGCACTTTGTCCTCCTCGACTTGGAGAGATTTGGGTCTTCCCAAGCTTGTGTCGATTCATCGTAAGATACTGAAATTCCATAGAAGACCAAGATGAGAGCCTTGGCCTCCCCCTTTACATGTTGATTAAGACAACAAAACGAGTCTTAGTTAAGCTCTTTTCCGACTCGTCTAAAAACCAAAAAGATTGCCGAGTGATTTGTCCCTTTCACACTTGTTAAATTGTATTTGAAAGGTCATGAGTCTTAATTAAGCTCTTTTCCGACTCGTTATCAAAAATAGAAAATATTGCCGAGTGAACTTGTCTTTTTCACACTCATAAATTGGATTTGAAAAGACGTCTATTTGGCACAAGTTTACCCCTTTTTCACACCAAGTAGACTACAAGACATAAAAAAGGATATTTTTTGTCGTTAACTTGTGATTGCATCTCATGCCCTCGCTTGTAATATTAAGCCTATAGTCGGTTCTCGCTTTGCGTTATAAAGCGTTGCCTAAGCAGTTTTTTTCATCCTCAACCAAGTAGAGCCTTATTTATATCCTGCACAGTTTGACACCCTATACCGTAGAGGGAACATCACCCCAAGTGTCCATCTCCCACATGCATTTCCTTGCATTAAGCATAGGTACGTTCCACTGCTAGAACTAATTTTTTCTTACTTGCGACACTTGTTTCCTCCTCTGTATCATAGCATTGATTTGTTATGAAAAAACAAAAAAATACGGGCGGGAAGGGAGTACTATATTATAATTGGTAGCAATCGTGTCACCTTTGAACATAGCACAAAATTATTGAGTCCTTGTGTCATCATAATTTTGGGTTTAGCATGGCCTTAGGAAGCTGATCTCGTCACAGAGAGTTCTCTACCGACTGGTTACTCTTCCAGTCCCTATAAAGAACATTATTGATGCCTCCTACATCTAATAGTCACATAATTGAGTCTATGCTACCGGAGTCCACCATATGTCTCATGCTCTTGTTCAAAGGAAGTCTATCAAACTGTGTCGGCCAATCCTCAGAAATCTTGACTTTGCATGTCGGCCATACCCTAAGTTTGTCTCATAATCACACGATACTATGGTCTTATCATGCACCCTATCCCTACTTGCATCATCAGTAGGTCACCTTGAACCCAACAATCGACATTTCATCATTGGTCATTGACTGGGTGGTTTCCCTTGTGTTTGACGGAAAGACATCTATTCACACTTTGGGATTCGTGCAGTGTCTTGGATTCCATTATCCCTATTGGTTGTATCCTCACCTTTGTTATCAATTTTCATCATTGGCTGCTATTCAGAGGGTCTTTTTCATATACCGCTTGCATTTGGTACACACGAAATATGCACAGGGTTGTTGGTTCATGAACATGTTCTTCGTCTGATCTCCACCAAATCATGAAGCTCCTGCTTTGTTCCTTGTGTTGACTGATGAGAGATGCCTTAATGCTCTCCTTTTAGCGGGTCTCTTTCCATCGAATTCAGCTCATTTATTCTAGATACGGGACCTAGAGTTTTATGAATACCTTGAGGCTTGCAGTCATTAGTGGCATGCTCTCTCGCCATTGACAGATGGGAATACATCAACGTCTCCTGATCAATGGATTTCTCAAGTGTTTGACACCGACTCCTTTATTCACACTTGTAGGGATGTACTCGGTGCCTTGATACCTACTTTCATTATTAGTAGGCCGCCTCACGTTTGTTAACGATATACCTCAATGACCGGTAATCAAATGATGTCTCCTTGTGTTCAACCTCAACTCCTTTATTCACATGATGTAGACTTGCACCCTTGGCAGATAGTGTAGAAGACTTGAAGACATCACTACGTGGCCGCAAATTTCCTGAGTTGTTTCTTCCCTTTCATTGGACCAACACCTATTCCACTTCAGTGATCATGGGAGATCAGATTGTACTCCATGGTATACAGATATCTTCAGATTGATTTTGAGACTGGTTTCATTGGGACTTGTTCATGACTATGAAAACTTTTGGCATATAATTGCATTTGTATTTGCCTATTCATGGCCACAAACAATTATTTGGTATATTTTCCACATGGATCTGCATTGTATTCTTGGCAACCATGTATGCAAAGTCAATACAAAATGTAATGAGCAATCGAGTTCATCCAGTTGGTTCTCTACCACTCCACTCCTGGGTTATTTATAATGTATTTCGACCATCGCAGATACTCCTCTGATCTCACACATTAGGGGGCATCTGTTATAGCAAGACTTTCCCCACCATTTCTATCTTGCACAGAGGGCCTTTTTCCATTTCCCTATGTAGACTTGTCATCCCTTTTTGATGAATCCAGAGCCAAAAATACACATTTTTCCACATATATGTGCCCTATCTGCTATACATCATGCGTATACACAGGATGCTCCACTACAATCCGCGTACATCGAGATTTGTGCCAGAAAATACAAAATGAAATCGAGTTTCCATGTCACGACATGAGATCTCTAATCCTTGGCCTTCCACATACTGGAAACGTTCCGACTCATCCCTTCAGTTGCATTTTTAAGACTATAAAAGCACAATTCCGAGCTATGGAAAAAAGGAGAAAACATTCAACTTTGAGAGAAAAGTTACTTTGGAGAAATTACTTCATATTGAGTTTGCATCCCTTTGTCCCTCAAGTCTGAACATAGTGTTCAACCCCCAAGATCTTTCCCTATTATTGAGAGAACCTCATTGTCTCTCTCCTATGAGCTTGCCTTTGGTGGAGGATTGAAGTGGTGGAGGCCTAGTTGGAAGGAACTTGGTTTCTTGGTTTCGAACCGTTCCGACACAGAAGTCTGTAATGTTGTCACTTCTGCTGATCAATTATTAATAGAAATACTCCTTTCCCGTCCTATTGGTATCGTGCAAATATATGATTATTATCCATGGGCATGTTTTTATTGTTTATTAATGGATTATGTTATCTAATGTGCTAACCCCTTTATACTATCACCATGTACTTGCTATGCTCGTTTGTTAAGAACTTATTGTAGGTATAAA
>SNQJ01S0019166.1:83560-106650 GCA_010110895.2 Picea sitchensis | reverse complement strand
TTTTCCATGGTTTTTCCAAAAATGAGATTCGCTATTTTAAAAATGATTCACTCAAATTCTATAGGATAAAATTATTTTACCTTAAAAATCGCCAAAATTTTATAAAAACTATATAAAATACTTAGAAATTTGAATATTTTTACAAAAATTTTGCCCAACATTTATAGTTTACATATGAAGGATTAGTAAGATTCGCCAAGGTTTCTACATTTTAAAATAAATTTCCATCCTTAAAATCATCCTTGGAATTGAGTTGATTTCTGCAGTCATACCTGTCTGTTGTGGTTTACCCTTTTCCATAGAGAGTTTTTCCCTCATAACAGTAGATTGATTGGGCACACGAGCAGAGCGATCTCCCTCCCAAATCAAGGGTGTAGTTCCTCTTGCTATCTAAGATATCCTCAACAACTCACAAAACATGTTTTCATTTCCATCAACTATCCAGTCTTCAAGTGAATCAATCTAAACTAACAACGAGTACTAGGAATCTATTTATCTTATATGCATGCCTTTTTCATTGTAAGATGAATCATGGGTTCTTTATTCTTTTAGTTCATGAGCTATTCCTTTCCTTCATCTATATCTCACAAGATAAATGCATCACTCATAGATTTATTATACCAAAGGTTTATTTCCAAATGTGAAACAATGGAATGACTAATGTCTAAATCTCTTTCAAGTGTAGTATATTGGTTTCTTCGAGGTTTCCAACCAAATGAAAATACCTTAGTGCTCCTTCCCTTTGATTTTCCTTATTTGATTGCTTTTGAATGCTCATTTAACTTTCAAATGTTCAATAGAGGGTTTGAATTCCCATGGATTCACATGCTAACTTATGTGAAAATATTAGGTGAAAACAAGCTTGTTTCGTTTAAGAGCCATTAATCCAACACCTCCCTCAAACAATATTGCTTTATGGAGATTCATTTTGTAAAAAAAGAAAATGCTTGGTTATAAGGATTCTTTCATGATATATTAAGACCCTTTTTTGCTTGTCTCCATGCTCTAATTGTTTTGAAATGATGAAAGATCCATACCGTAAACAATTTACCAAACATGAACATGACCATTAGCATTAGCATGAGATCAAGCTTGCACAAGGGAATTTAACATTCTTAATATTGAGCAAGGTACAACATTATGAAGACTCATTTGGTGAGAAGAGGAAAGTCATGGTGATCTGAAAAATCCTTAGATGCTAATTATTATTTAATTCACATAAACATCTAACTTGATTTCAAAATAATAATGATCGTTTGACTGATTTCAAAATACATGTGAAATTACTTACCTATCCAAATTCACTTTAATGATAAGCAACTTGCAAATAATTGAGCGAAATAGAACAACAATAATATGCCACATGCACAAGTTTGTTAATGGAGTTCACCCAATTTGGGCTATGTCTCTGGGTTCACTTCCAATTGAGACCTCTTTATTAATGCTCAAATGCTTGTGTTTTTACAATGAACTTTTTACATGTCGCTCAAACTTAGAAACATAGTGCACCATCAAATTCCTTGTGAAATTTTGAGAAAAAATGAGTATAAAGTTCATATAATTCCATTAAGAAACCCCTTGACACTCATTATGGTGCAATTCCCAAGCCTTGATACCCCTCAACACAAACTTCGAGACCAAACCCGTACTCTCCTATCATATGATGTGATGGCGCATTGAATTTCATGCCATTAATAACCTAGGTAGGCCAAACCGTGGTTCAACCTTGGCGCTCACATAGGCAACGCATTAATTAGATATCCATTGGTTTGTTACAACAAACTGTAAGCCATGGCATAATGGTTAAAACTTTGGTATAAATAGGAGGAAGTTGGGGGTTCAACCCCGTGGACCTCTCCCTCTGTTGATGCTTTGTTATATTTATGTTAAAGTTTGTTATATTTATATGCGACGACATATATGGTATAAACCCCGCGAATCTTGTGGAACGATCATATTGAATGTGAATATACCAAGGGCCCTCGACCCTTTTTTCAACCAATAATATCAATCATCCACTTCAAATATAAATTGTGCCCCATATGGTTAGTGGTTAAGTAACAACTATATGGTGTAATGGTGAGGTCGTTGGTTTGTTAGGTGGGTGACCCAAGTTCGATGCTCCAGACTCCCAAATATAATTTTAACCGACTTTATCCACAAAATACTAATGGGAGGTTTCCACGTGGCAGCCTCTTGTTGGTCCACTTGTGAACTAAGTGTACGATCATTGCCAGATATAGATCCAAGCAATGGAAATGACCTCCACCTCTGTCCCATCTACAAAGATTTTTGAAAAATCTTCACTGCATGCTTTTGGATGATATGATTTATTTTTTATGTGGAGGTGACTCGTGGAAAAGTTAAACCCAAGAGGAGGTATACTCTTCTTTTTATTACTCTACACTATATGATTTATTTTTTATGTGGAGGTGACACGTGGACAAGTTAAACCCAAGAGGAGGTATACTCTTCTTTTTATTACTCTACACTGGAAAATTGAGATTCTATTTATGTGTTCATATTTCAAAGTCTTAATCTAGAAGTTCTACTTTTTGGTTTTTGTTTTTTTTCCTAGGCATATTTTCCAATCAATTTTGCTCAAAAAACATTTCTGGACATATTTTCCAATCAATTTTGCTCAAAATTTGGAGAGAAATTGTTAAAACTGCAAATTTGAGTGTTTGACTATGTGTAATCAGAGTGATTTAATGGTTTTCATGGATGTCGAATCCATTTATGCATTGAAACATGCAATTTAAATAACAAAAAAATGGAATTTCACCCAGATTTATATCACCGAATTCATATGAAAAATACCAAAAAATAGAACATTTAAACAAGCCTATTTCAAACAGTGGTTTGACATAAAAATCATGATGGATATATGCATTTTTTTGGGAAGTATTCTAAGTATTTTCCATTGAATACATAGATACTATTATTTAAAAAATTAAAAGGATTGAAAAATAAATAAAGATCGACTATGGTTTTGCTTTAAGAAGAAGAGAAAAGGGAAAAGTTTAATTGAATACCAATGATGGAGACATTCTTATCTTCTTAGAGATATTGTGTAAAGAAGCAATACATATTGTAAGCGAGTTGTCATTGCACAAGATTTGTTGTAAAGACTTTAGAATTGTAATTATGTAAGTAAGTTGTAATTGCAAAAGGAAGATTCTTTTTCTTGATGGAAGGAAAATTAATTGTAATATTTATTTAATAAAAAATGTTATTTTTCGATACTGGAACACTTAATATCAGTGGTACCCAAAATTTTTAAGGTTATTGTGTTGTGTTAGTGGTTAGAGTTTGTTGTATAAGTGAGTATGAATCAATTGACATTTTATAGTTGGTAAAGGAGGAAAAAGATTACAAAATGCTAATCATGAAATTGAACTACTTTTTTCTAGGCATATTTTTTTCTGGGCATATTTCCGAAGATCGACTATGATTTTTCTTTAAGAAGAAGAGAAAAGGAAAAAGTTTAATTGAATACCAATGATGGAGACATCTTATCTTCTTAGAGATATTGTGTAAAGAAGTAGTAAATATTGTAAGCAAGTTGTCATTACACAAAATTTGTTGTAAAAACTTTAGAATTGTAATTATGTAAGTAAGTTGTAATTGCACAAAAGGGAGATTCTTTTTCTTGATGGGAGGAAAATTAATTGTAATATTTATTTAATAAAAAATTGTTATTTTTCGATATTGGAACACTTAAGTTCAGTGATACCCAAAATTTTTAAGTTCATTGTGTTGTGTTAGTGGTTAGAGTTTGTTGTATAAGTGAGTATGAATCAATTGACATTTTATAGTTGGTAAAGGAGGAAAAAAGATTACAAAATGATAATCATGAAATTGAACTACTTTTTTCTGGGCATATTTTCTGATCAATTTTGCTGAAAATTTGGCGAGAAATTATTGAAACTACATATTTGAGTGGTTGACTCTGTGTAATTCAAGTTCCTTAAGGGTTTTTCTGGATGACAAATCCATTTATGCATTCAAATATGCAATTTAAATAACACAAAATTGTAATTTCACCCAGATTTATATCACCGGATTTCGATAAAAAAATACCAAAAATAGAACATTTAGACAACGCCTATTTCAAACTGTGGTTTGACATAAAAACATGATGGATATATGCCTTTTTTTTGGAAGTATTCTAAGTATTTTCCATTGAATACATAGATACTATTATTTAAAAAATTAAAAGGACTGAAGAATAAATAAAGATCCACTATGATTTTGCTTTAAGAAGAAGAGAAAAGGGAAACGTTTAATTGAAGACCAATGATGGAGACATCTTATCTTATGAGAGATATTGTGTAAATAAGTAGTAAATATTGTAAGCAAGTTGTCATTGCACAAAATTTGTTGCAAAAAATTTAGAATTGTAATTATGTAAGTAAGTTGTAATTACATAAAAGGGATATTCTTTTTCTCGATGGAAGGAAAATTAATTGTAATATTTATTTAATAAAAAATGTTATATTTTTCGATATTGGAACACTTAAGATCAGTGGCACCAAAAAATTTTAAGGTTATTGTATTGTCTTAGTGGTTAGAGTTTGTTGTATAAGTGAGTATGAATCAATTGACATTTTATAGTTGGTAAAGGAGGAAAAAGATTACAAAATGCTAATCATGAAATTGAACTACTTCAATAAGATCTTGATGATTCTCTCCAAGGAATTGATAGGTTATAGAAACAAAATAATTTAATAATGGACAAAGTTGTGAAACTTAGAGCACATGATATAGAGTGCTATCAAGAATTTGTCAGTTTTACTACACAACACATACGTGGACTAGAAGAAAGGTTGGAATCATTGTATCAATGGGTGACTGCTATTTTAAAACTTCATGATTAAAAATATCAAATGATAGAATCATTGACACAAGGCTTGTTGGTAAAGGAAAAATGTTGTTGTCACTAGAAAGTGGAGTAAAAAAATGAACCAAGAAAAACTAATATGTGATGCAACTTGTGAAACAAGTCACTTGATTCAAAAGATTGATAGTTCTTGTAACATTGGTAATTTGATTGATGTTAATAAATATTATACACATGTGTCTCTCTCATGTTATGAGACTCAAAATGATGATTTTGGTGATATTTATGCAAGTGAACCTAATATGGAAGATGATGAAATTGGTTTTGTTGAAAGACATACAAAAGGAATCAACTCCAAACTCATGAATAAAATGGTTTTTGATGGCAAAGCTTTAGGTGAAAATGGGAAATGCATATAAAATCCCGTAGAGCTATGTATATGACCATTAAATGAAGTTCCATAGTTATGAAGGCCAAATAAGCAATGAGGATATCGAGTTTGTAAAAGCATAAACATCTACAGAATTAGGTGAGCCATCTACCAATAGTAGCGCAACAAGCCAGGTGCAGAAGTAGGAGCAATATTGTAGTCACTATGGTAGAGTAGGGCATGTGCAAGCTAAGTGTTGAAATTTTCATCCTCGTAGTATTTGTGGCTTAAATAATGATCATCACATATGTTGGCAAAGACAAATATCAAAACCTTATACATAGGTAAATTGTGGTTGGATAGATGTGCATGAAGGGAACAAAGTTACTTTTACGTTGAAAAGATTCTACAAGGTAAAATATTCCATTGTACAACAAAATCTCCCACATGAAAAAGAAAGTCACGAGTTAGTTAGTTTTCATTAAAGGGAAGTAAAAAGTATAATGTCAACTTACCATAGTTGGGGCAAATTTGTCAACTTATTTTTGTGTCATTATTTGAATAAAGCAAATCATGAGTATTTTCATTGTGTAACAGTTCGTGGTAATAAAATAATCTCTTGTAATTGTTAAGGGTAAGCAAGGGAAAACCCTGTATATGATGAATTGGTTGAGGGTAATCCAAAAGAAACCCATGAGATAGTTAAGGGTAAGAAAAAGAAACCCTTGATATGAAGATGATGTAGTCGAAATGATTGACTCAAGACCCAAACTTAAAAAAGGATGGTGCAACTCACGCACGATAGAAGAAGATGATGATAGTTAAAGATGTATATGTAGATTGAATACAATTGAAGCTGATATAGAATGCAAAAATATGAAGATGAAGACAACTCAGAAAATGAATCACAAGTATTCGTTAAGGGGAGTATGAATGATTAACTCGTACTTGTAGTGATTATTATTTAAATAATATGATTGCATTGTAGTATGTGATGAAGTAGATTATACCTAAAAGTATATGTAAAAGCAAGATGAGGATAATGAGAGAAGTTATGATGAGGATCTCATGGGATCATTTGAGAGATTTTAGGAGATAGTGATACACATGGTTGAACCAAATGTCTAAATTGGTAATCTTGTTATGTTCACATCATGCTATATAAAGAGGCCTCATGCACTATATTGAGATATGAGATATACGTGAGAGACAAGATTAATATAACGTGATATTCAAAGAATATTTGTGTTTAGATGGTTTTAAATTGTGTGAAAATATTTTTTTGTTGGTTGCATTCATATTCCCAACACAAATGAGCCAAAGGAAAATATTTCGAGTTGGGAAGCTTGTTGGTTGTCCAAGCCAATGATTTTCCTCAAAGAGGGAAAATCACTGGATTGAGAGGCCAACAGGCCTCTAAACCCAACAGGCCTCTGAACCCAACAATTCACCCTTAGAGGTTGAATTGAGCAACATTTGACAATGATAATATGAGGAAAGAGATTAAAACAACTATTTGTGGCTGATAAAAGGCCAAATCACTAGGTTCATAGGCCTATTTTCCTCTTGAACCTAAATATTTGTCTTCCAAGACCAAATCACTAGGTTTGGAGGCTTGTTTTTCTSGTGAACCAATTTTTTTTTCCTTTTATGGCCAAATCGATAGGTTTGGAAGCCAAACAACCTCTTAAACCCAAAGATTTACCTCTTAGGGTCTAAGCTTACTGATTAGATGTTTCCATGACCACCATCCAATTTTTCCAAGTGTAACACTCAATTYTGAGCCTACAAAGGCAACATGCATTCTTCCTTCTCATTTTCTTTCCCATTTTCACTTTWGACATGATTTTTMTTCAATGTGTTGTTCCTTATGACATTTTTTTCTTCATTTTTTGCATATTTGTAGCTATTTAGAGATTCTCCAACCAACAAGAAACTCCACATATAGCTGGATCCATTGCACTTCAATACCAACATCCCTAGTGGTGTGTTTTCATCCCAAAAATGTGTTTCACTTCTTTGTTTCATTTTTGGCATATGTAGGTAACCATTTGTTACGAGGAAAATATCTCTATGGCTAGGGGAAAACCACAACAGAAGGAACAACACCCATAAATCATCTTTGATCTCAAGTATGCTAGATAAATGAAAATGCTAACAAAAGAAGGCTAGAATCCTACCTCGTTCAGACGTCCAAAGAAGACTACAGTTGAGCACACGACCCATATATTTATACCTGCAACTTGTCCTCAACAACCAATATACGCAAGCATGTGGAAATGCTATATAATGTTAGCATATAAACTAACATAATCCATTAACATACATAACAAATACACCCATGGAAAGTAATACAAATATTTTCGATATATAATTGAATGAGAAAATAGTATTTCTATTAATGTAATCAACATAAGTACATAGGTGACAAAACTTCTGTAACGACACATATCAGAATCGAGAAACTAAGTCCCTCCAGCTGGGCCTTCACCACTTCAATCCTCCATAAAGGCAAGCTCACAAGTAATAAAAATCAATGAGGTTCTCCATCTCAAGATATGAAGAGCTTGGGGGATGAACACAAGAAGTTCAAACTTTCAAGGACAAAGGGATGGAGACTCAATATGAGGTGAAATTTCTCCAGAGTGTTTTTTCTCTCAATGATGATTATCTTTCGAGGCTTGTATATGGCTCAATTCATAGCCTCCAAATGAAATTGAAGGGTCGATTCAGAGAGTTTCCAGTATATGGAATGTCAATGATCATGGATCTCGTGACATGGCATGGAAACCCATGATATTTTTTAATTTTTGAGAACCAAACCCAAAGTATGGGGGATGTAATGGAGCAACCTGCATATACGCGAGTTGTTTAACTATGGCTCATGTATATGGACACAAATATGTATTTTTAACTCCGGAGTGAGAAAAAAGGGGAATTTAAGTCTACAAAGGGAAATGGAAGGCCATCAAAGCAAGATGCATGGAGTGTGGAATTTTTTTCTATAACAGATGCCCCCTAATGTGTGAGGTCAAGTGAGTATCTGCAATGGTCAAAATACATTATAATTCCCAGAAGTGGAGTAATGAAGACTCAACTGGAGGTACTAATTACTCATGAGAATATTAGATTTCATATTGACTCTATACACATGGTTGCTAATCATAATTACACTGTAGATCCATGTGGATATATATCAAATATTTGTTCATGGCTATGAATAGGCGATAAAAAGTGGACATATGCCATAGGCTGTCGTAGTCACGAACAAGACACAGTGGAGTCCAGTCTCAGAATCAACCGAAGATATCTGTATACAATGGAGTACAATATGATCTTCCATGATCATTGAAGTCATATAGGTACTGGTCCGATGAAAGACAACAACAGATATGGGGTGTCGCTACTGTAAAATGGAGTTCTTCTACACTATCCTCTAAAGGTACAAGTCTACATTATGTGAGTAAAGGAGTTGAAATCGAACACAATGCGACTTCGTTTGATTACCAATCATTAAGGTATACCATTAACAAACGCGAGACAACCCACCGATAATGAAAGTAGGTGTCAAGGCACTGAGTACATTCAACAAGTGTGAATAAGGGTGTTGAGGTCAGACACTTGAAGAATCCATCGATTAGGAGACATTGATGTATTCCTAAATATCGATTGTAGGAGAACCTGCCACTGATGACTGCAAGCCTATAGGTACTCATAGGACTCTAGATCTCAATTCCAAAATAGATGTGCTGAAGTCGATGGAAGGATACCCCCTTAAAGGAGAGCATTAAGGCATTTCTCATCATCCAGAACGAGGTACAAGTCAATAACTTGATGATTAGGAGGAGCTTGAATGAATAGGATGTTCACGAACCAATGACCTTGTGCGTCTCTCGCATGTACTAGATGCAAGTAGTACATGAAATAAACCATCTAAATAACAACCAATGAGGAAAACTACCGAAAAATGCGAGGAAACCACCAATAGGGCTAATGGAATCTAAGACACTACATGAATCCCAAAGTGTGAATATATTTCTTGCCGTCAAACACAAGGGAAACCCCCCAATCAACGATCAATGAGGAGATGTCATCTACTGGGTTCAAGGTTACCTACCAATGATGAAAGTAGGCCCAAGGTGCAAGGTAGGACAACAACTTCATGTGATTCTGAGATCCACTTGTAAGGGGACGACTAACATGCAAAGTTAAGAGTTCCGAGGAATGGTCAACACAAGATTATACTTCCTTTGAACAAGAGCATGAGATAGATGGATAACTCAGGCATCATAGACTTAACGTCGACTATTGAAAAAAGTTTGCGACGCAGGAGGCATCAAAAATATCTCCATAGGGACTGGAAGAATAACCAGTCGGAGGAGTAGACTCTAAGTAACAAGTACAACTTCCTAAGGTCATGCTAAACCCAAACCCTGGATGAAAATGGACTCAAGAGTTTGTTCTCTATTCAAAGACGACATGAATGTTTTCTATAAGAGATAATATTCTTTTCCCTCTCATATTCTTATGGTTTTTTCATAGTAAAAGAAATGTTACGATACGAGAGAGAAAATGAGTGTCGCGAGTAAGCAACTAGTTCCAAACAATGAAACATACCTATGCTCAATACAAGGGACTGCATGTGGGACATGGACACTCGGGAGGGATATTTCCTCTATGGGTAAAGGGTGTCAAGCTACAAAGGATATATGAAAGACATTGCTTGGATAATGATGAGAATTGTTGGGGCAAGGGGCTTGTAACGAGAAAGCGGGAGTTGACATTAGGCTCAACAATGCAAGCAAGATAATGGGATGCAATTACAACTTAACTCAAAGAGTGTCCTTTTTTGTAGATGTTAATTGTCCCCTAGGCTTGAAAAAGTATAAAATAATACCCAAGATAACTCTTCTAGCCAATGTTGACTAGAGTATTCCTTTTTCGTAAGTAGTCTACTTAGTCTAGAAAAGGGTTAAAATTATACCAAAATAGACGTCCTTTCAAATCCATTTAACGAGGGTGAAAGAGATAAGTTCACTCGACAATATTTTTGTTTTTTCGAGAGTCGGAAAAGAGCTTAATCAATACTCGACGAGAGTCCCATAGGTAGTGGTCAGAATGATATTGAGTAAGAAAATGAGGTTCAAACACAATTTCATAGCGGGGATCTTAATAAATTATTTAAGAATACCCTAGGAGGTTGACTCTTGTCCTTAATAGGAAAAGAGATCACCAAGAGGTTTATGGATGAATTGGGAAAGAAGAAGGAGAATAGAAGGTTGTACGGTAACAACCAGAGTGACATTCATCTTGCAAAGAAACCAAACTTCCATTCTAGGACTAAACATGTATAGCTCATGTACCATTTCATATGACCAATTTTGGAATATTGACAATTGAAGTTGGAAAAGATACACATTTGCCATAATCTAACAGACATGTTAACGAAGTAAGTAACTAGGAAGTAATGGAGTTCTTTCTCAGTGTCAGTTGGCCTTCAAGAATGATGGTGAAGATGAGAAACTTGTCAGGTCCAAAGTTGGAGAATAGTCCAACAGTTGTAGTCGTGGTGGAGTTGTTGTGATCAGTCTCCAAGTGGGAGATTGTTGGTTGTCTTCATGATTCAGAGGTTTTGTTTCAGTTGCGTTTGGATCCCAACCCCTATTGGGGTTTTTGTGTTACATTATTTTCATGATTAGTCCAACGAGATGTTACATTTCGCCAAGTGCAATGGGGGGAATAATCCCCCTTATCCAGGGGTTTAGAGGCAGAGCCCCCGAGTAAAAAATTTTGGCCAATTTTTTGCATCCATTTTGGATAGTTTTGGCACATGGTTTTCCGGCCCATGTTTTTTTAATTTCGGTTATGGAATTAAGGTTGTAATCTAATCCAAGTCAATGTATTAGGGCTTTTGAATGCCATGGGATCCTATATATTGTATTGTAATGGTGAGAGATTTTATTGTGTGACTGAGAGAGGAGATTGTGAGAGAGTGAAGGTTGTAGTGGATGTGTTGTAGGTGTTATTCGTTCATTTTTCTAGATGGAATAAAGGAAGGACTGGTTATTTCTCCATGGATGTAGCCCATATTGGGTGAACCATGTATATCAATGTCCTCTTGTATTGTGTTCTTCTATGTTTTATATCCGCATTCATTTTTATTTGTTTTATTTTTATTGATCCACGATCCTATTCCTAACTATAGGCACCCTCTTTCTCATGGTCATTGATCTATTTCATCATTTACAACATTATTGTGTCACATTATGGTGAGGTTCCTCCTTCCCATCTCTAGTTATTTTTCACGTGCCTTCAGATAGTTAGAAAGTCTCAAACAAAATACTTCCATTTCTCAAAATTTCCATTTCTCAAAGTCTCAAACGCAAGGGTTGTTGTATTTTCCTTTTTATTTCCTCTCTCACTTCGAAGTATCATACACGAGAACAAATCCTAGATAGTTATTGAGATTTCAAAAGGATGGGAGATGTGAACATATGAAATCTAGGTTATCCCCATTTGTTTCTCAGTTTCCCCTACCTTAGACCTTGACCCTTTGGGATCATAGACAAAATATTTTATGCCCAAGGCAATTGGAGGATCCCAAGATAGAAAAAATAGCTCCCATTATATATGATGCCAACGTAATGTTGTATTGAACCTTGAGATTTCAAGAAGTTGTGGAGTATGTAAAGTGAGTAAATTAATAAGTGGACAAATGTTGATTTTTGCAGCTTTGGGAAGGCATTATCACATGGCCCTAGGTGTTAGGCATGTGGGAATCGTCATGGGAACCGCATCACACTTTCGATTTGGTGAAAATTTCCTTGGAATGAAGTCAAGGCTTCATGGGTTTGGTGATGGGCTTTGTGGGCTTATGTAGGGGCTTCACACCCACAAATAAAACCTAATTCAATGTTGACTTGTGGAGGGGCTTCTATGGTGACCCTTAAGGATTGTATACAAAGAAGAGAGGTTATTGTGACATTTCATATTGTGTAGATCATGTGTGGAGACATGATGGAGCTAGCATAAGTGAGTCTGCACTTGTGTTAAGAGGCTTGGTGATTTCAACAAAAGGTAATTTTGCTAGGGTGGAAAATATGGCCTAGGGTTGAGGACTCTCTATTTTATTTTCTTGGCAGGGAAAATCACACCGCATTTGTGTGAGAGAGAGGCAACCATAGAAGGAAGAAAATTCTATGAGTGGAGTGAGTCATACAGAAAGGTCCATATAGGTTTTTGTGCATGTATGCGGGTTCCAATGGGAACAAGCGTGTACGTACGTGGGTTGGAGTGGGAACAATCACATACGTACATGGGTTGCAGTGGGAACAATCACGTACATCTGTACATAGCTTCCTGGGCAGGTGCAGGTCCGTACATAGTTGACAGGTGATGCCAGCGTGTCGTATAGGAGGTCTACAACAGATTTGCGGGCAGGAGATATTTCCAGGGATTTGTTGATGTTTGGTTTTCTGATTTGTATGGTTATTGGAGGATAAGGTTGTCCTCATATTTTGGTGATATTTGTATTGGTTGAGAGGACAAGGTTGTCCTTAGATTTGGTTATATTGTGCTGGTTGGGAGGGCTGGTTTTTCCCTCAGAATTTATGAAGTTAACAAGGTTACATAATTGAAATTTGTGTCTCATATGTGTTGATGATTCATCTCTAATCTTTTGTATTTCCACTGCATATAATTTCAGTCAATAATTTTCAGTGTAAAATTGTTCAGTGATAACAACTAGGGTTTTACTGTTAGATCATTAGGAAGTAATTTTTTAGATCTAAAAATTAGTTTCATAAGAGTGTATGTGAAAATTGACAACAAACTCAACCCCTTTCTTGCAAAAAATATTTCCTAAATATAGTAGAAATTTTACCATAAGTTATAGTTCCATTTCCCCTTTATTAATGAGAATTTTGACCATGGAAATTTACTAGTAGGGATTTTGACCTTTTTTAAGATGATCAAAATCACTAGAATTTTGAAAAAAATGAGTGGATTAGGGCAGAACTTTGCCTCGTAAAAAAAATAGAAGTGGATTTTGTCCACTTCTTAACTCACTCCATATGTAAAGCACACAGAGAAGTCCATAAATCTCACATGAATAAATTATTCCCAAAGATAAATGGTAGGGTCTGTTATTCAGAATAACCCTCTCAGAGATCGAACATCAGAGGATTTGAAAGTAAAATAGTTTTCCCTTAAGATATCTAAAGTGTCCGAAAATGCAAACAAAGAAAAGCAATGGCTCATACTAGTAATTGTAAGGTCCACACATTCAAATAAATCCTTTGCATTCTTAATTAATCCTACAACCTGAAGATTAGTGCAAAGGGACCACAATCTAACCAACTTGGTAGAGACCCATTTGTGACGAGACAATCGATCCATTAAATTCGATAACAATAAAACTCAAAACCTATTGATAGAATTGACAATGATTCACAAAGAAAAAAAATATTGTGTACCTAGATTTTTCACTTAACCCCATCCACATACAAAAACCCCTATATAAAAAACCTTAAATAAAGATACTATAACCATAATCAAATACCAAAATACCAAAGAAGGCAAAGTTACATCAAAACCTCCATAAGATACTATAACCATAATTAAATACCAAAGGAGCAAAGTTACATCAAAACCTCCAATTAACCTATGAATTTTCTAGGTAACCTTTTTCCAACAAAAAAATTACTCATTTATATTTATAATATAATTGTGTACACATGTCATTTTCTTTCCCTTATTAAACTCCACCCTCCTATAAAAACTTCAAAACTCTTAAATGACAAAATAACAATTTTTATGATACTACGTAGATAGATTGATTCATATGCATCCATCCCATTACAAAAGTAAAAACAAAAAAAATGTTATATTTCAACTCCAAAATGTACATAAAGACGGATTGATTCACATGCATCCCATTACAAAAGTAAAAACAAAAAAGAGTGCTATATTTCAGCTCCAAAATGTACCTAAACAAAGAAACATATAGTGTTAACTCTACTTTCATATCATTGTAAAGGATAGGGAAACCCGTGTTCTTGTTTTCATATGAATAAGCACTGAAGGTTTGCTCAAAAACCTTACTCTGAAGGTTTGCTCAAAAACCTTACTCGTCCTTATAAAGGATAGGAAAACCCTTATACATGTTTTTCAAATGGATAAGCACTTGAAGTTTGGTTCAAAAACCTTTCTCGCGGAATATAGTAATTATTTTGCATTGGCTGGCATGAAGTCCAATTATGCAACCCATAGTAATTATTTGCAACCCATTGGCTTGCATAAAGTGCAGTTATGCAATCCATTAACAACCAATCATATCTTTTTGCAAAATTTTGATATCCAAAAGTTTTATTTACATTCATTTATTTTATTTTTAAATGAAAAGAGATTATGAAAATCATCACATCATCTAATATAAAATGGATACAAATTAAATACTCAGCCAAACTTTGTCAAATTAAATTATAACAAACTTTGAAATCAACTTGAAGAAAAAAGGCTTCAAAAAGCCAACAAACCAAGGGAGAACTCAAGCTTAGAAAGGCAATAACAAGTAACATTGATGTCACCATTTGAGCACTTAAAACAAAATTATAATTCTTATAACAAATAACATTGATGTAACTATTTGAGCATTTTTTTTTTTTTTAATTCTTATAAAAATAAGTGGGTAATAATACTATATTTGTTAAAATATAGATATATGATGTTTCTTTATCTATATAAACAAGAGATATGATTTTTGCAGAAAAAAAAGATATCAAATTTATATATAAATAGAAATGTTAGCATATACAACTTATTATAGAGATATGATATTTGTAGAAAAGAAAGATATCAAATTTACATACAAATATAAATGTTAGCATATAAAAATACTTATTATAGTTGAATGATAATTTTATTGAATGATAATTTTATCTGGTTGTATTTCTGCATTAAAAATTCTTTAATGTTTTTATGTTTTCAACTAAATGGAATAGTTTTCATATTTTTAATGTTTTTATGTTTTCAACTAAATGGAATAGTTTTCATATTTTTAATATTTTTATGTTTTTAATTAATTGGAATAGTTCTAATAGGTGAGTAACTTTTCTCCCATTTGACTATTTGTGGGTTTTGGTTATTGTTGTCTAATGCACAGTTATGAAATTCAACCTAATGGTGAAAGAGTTTAAAAATGGGATAATGATTTGGTTCACTTGAATTATTTGTATCAAATTCCTTTTCTCAAACATAATAATGGTTTTAATGGGAATTTGAAGTGTATACTCCTAAAAAAAATTGAATTGAATTTCTTCTTCCAACTTTTTTCAATATCTCCCTAAATGGACTAGTTTTCATTGTTGCACTAAGAATAACCAAGTGTATTTATAGTCAAGGTAGATGCATCAAAGGTGGAATGCTAATCAACTAAATTGAAAAAAATAAGATCATTGTAAATGGAAAAAAATGAACCATATTAATAATAAAATAAATGGGCACAAATCCAACCCCAATATAGGTTTATATTTCAATTTATTTTTTATCCATCTCAATGCTTAATAGATCCATGGTTAAGATGGATCAATGAGTGTACAGATAGTTCTAACTAAAACATCTTTAATGTTTATTCATTTTCTAAGATTTAAATGTTTAATCCTAAAACTTTGCTCTTTTTTGGATATGAAATGTTGCTCTACAATGCTTCCAATTTATGTTTCAAGAAAAGTGTGGTCTCATGTGAACCATAGCTAGAGATTAGTTTATAACGATCATAATTTTCTAAGAGTTTCCTAGAGATTTCTAGTACAGGATTCCATGTTACTATGTTTTCCATGTTTTTTTGGATTTGAAATTTTGCACTACAATACCTTCAATTTAGGTTTCAAGAAAAATATGATCTCATGTGAACCATAACAAGAGATAAGTTCAGAATGATCAAAATTTCCAGAGCTTAAGTTGAGTAGAGATTTATAATATTGTAAATGTCAAAGTTACTCAATCTTCCTTGTTTTTTTGGATACAAAATGTTGCAGTGCAATGTCTCCAATTTATGTTTCAAGAAAAGTATGTGTTGATGTGTGTCATAACTAGAGATCAGTTAATAATGATCAAGATTTTGAGAGGTAAAAGTTGAATAGACCTTTACAATATAGGATTCCAAGTTTCATTATCTTCCTTTCCATTTTACATTTGAAATGTTGCACTGAAATGTCTCTGATTTATGTTTCAAGAAAAGTATGGGCTCACATGAACCATAACTAGAGATGCGTTCATAATGATAAAAAAATTAGAGTTTAAGTTGAACAAAGCTTTATAATATTGCAAGAGTCTAAGTTGCTAATCTTCCTTGTTGTTGTTTTTTATCCTTTGCACTACAATGTGTCCAATTTATGTTTCAAGAAACATACGGGCTTGTGTGAACCATAAGTAGATATAAGTTCATAATTATCAAAATTTTGAGAGCTTAAGTTGAATAGAGCTTAATAGTATTGTAAGAGTCTAAGTTGCTTGGTCTTCCTTCTGTTGTTTGTTGGGATTTAAGTAGGTTTTTAAGTTGATTTGATGGCTAGCACCAAATCATACAAGTCACTTATTTTTGACACTCAAAAGAAAAAATTACAGAAATGTCTGATGTGTTGCTCTAAACAAAATCTACAACTTTTATCTACTATATACAAAAGTTTGTTGATACATGAGACTACTACATTCCAACTATTTTTTTTTCCATGAATAAAAAGTGTAATTCTATTTGTCCAAAGAGAACCAAATTACATTTTGTAGATGCCTTAAGCACAACCCAATCATGGGTAAAGTGAGAAGAAAATATAATCCCAAGGGGGCCCAGAAACTAGCGAATAATCCACAAATAAAAATACAACAGAATGAGCTGGGAACAACCCGATATAAGTCATAAAAGACTACTGAAGCAAAGGGAGTCCTTCCACGAAGGACACCATGAAAGCAAAAAAAAAACTGCCATGAAAATCCTGTTAGAAGAGCAGACACCAGAGAGAAACCCCATACATGGGAAGGACCAGGTAGAAGCTGTATGAAGGTCCCACATCAAGAGAACCAGTAAGCCTCGACATCAGCGAAGACCCCTTCGAACACTAAAAACTGAGAAACCAGAAAGTCGCACGCCCCCAATAAGGACCTCAAAGTTCCATCTACACAAAACACTGCACGCCCTTAGTGAGGACCTCAAAGCTCTGGCCCAAAATCCCTTCTGAGATAAGGAAGAGAAAGGACACCAACAACCACCAATATGAACCCGATCTAAGCATACATCAAACCCTGAACATCCAACAAAACCAAATAAAAATCTTAGGTTACCGAAGCAACACAACCAATCAAAACCATCCATGCATGAACAACTGACTACATAAGATCTGGTGGAAGATGAGGCTAGAACCTAGCCCTAGGAAGATGTTGATGATTACAACTTTGTGAGACATCCTCCAGGACACAGACTGAGTGAGTCGACCTGTGAGAGAGCCTGTTAGTGCTAAAAGTTGCCCATATACTGCTATAGGATCAAGCTTAGCACATCTTCGATTATTGCAATGATTTTATAAATAAGGATGTGTTTTGGGTTTTGAAAGAAGGTGGATCAGGTAGATGGAAAGAGAAAGAATAAGAGAAACATGCTAAATGAAGATCAGTAAAAACATCATTGGGCATGGAGTCAAGTAAACACCCTGTTGATCGAAGGCAATCAAATTGTATATCAGATAAAACATTTATATGTAAATGGGTAGAAGAATAGGGAATAAATGAAAAGTAGAACACCTCATCAAACCAATATTCTCTTTGTCGAATGGATGCAATGGTACTTGAAACAAAACACACGGATAATAGGCAATCACGACAAAATCTTTACTGCTCGGGAATCTATCATCTATGAGCATCCATTGATTCTCAATGTCTGCAATTCGTTTAAGTAAGACGAAAAATAGAATGTAAAACAAGCTGGAAGATGGAAAAACAATGTTTAGATAAGAGAAATCACAATCTGATAAAACAAATGTCATAGATCCCCAATGTCAGAAGGGATCACCGAAACTAATGCCCTCAGGCTTACAATAACACCTATTGGTTGGCTAATTCATCAAATTCTTCGCAGGCCTTACCCTCTCGGGCCTCCACCACTATGACCTTGTTTTACATGCAAATATATAGAACTCATTCCTAATTGCTGTTGTTAACTTCTATGAACAAAATCCTAAACTCGAGGAATAACTCTAACTGATCTAATATCACATGTGGAATCATTCCCAATATCCCTTGAGTTATAGGTATATGATTAAAATCAAATCTAATAAATGATTTTAGACTATTCTTTCTTTGCTAGAAAGAAAATAAAGTGATTGCAATAAAACTAGGATAGCAGATATCGACTCCTTCAAATATGGAATGGCATTGTCACTTGTCTTGGGTGAATCTGAGTTTCCATTTAATAGGGATCAAGCTGTCAGCTTCCGTCATTAGGTGCCCTGAAAATCTGGAAATTAACTTCTTTGATTGATGTTCTGCCACCTGTGCCTTATTTGGAGAGATAAGATTCTCCTTCCTGAGCTTGAAAACATAACTAGCATCTCTGTGAATGCAATCGATAATGATAGCATATTTATAAATTTATTTAACACGAGATATATTTAATCGTTGTCGATTTTTTGTGTTGGTGCGTTGTCAATCTTCACAACTTCATGACACCTGGGGCGTTTACCCATTTCAGTCTATATATGCCTATGTATTACTTCTGGGGTTTTATATCAAAAACTATGCCTTGAAAATATGGTCCAACTGCTGCGTCTTCGTCTGGATGGGGAAAGGTTTCTCCTGCACGATCTAGGCTTATAATGCTCTTGCGAACAGGGCCAATTAGAGAACCTTCAATTGCATTATCTCAACGGATATTGTTGGTTCCGTTCCTACAAGATTGTGGGCTTGAATTTGTGCCACGATCTGGTGTACCCAAAGCAACGTCTTCAATATATTTCTTCCACTAGGGCGAAATACAGATGTTGAACAACTATGCCCATAAGATCCACAAGAAGATACCAAAATAGGTTCTAACTTCGACATCTTCTAGGCCTGTTATGAAATAATCCAGTTCGGAATAAAATATAAAGATTTACGAAGAATGGCTATAAGAATTTATGGATATTCACAATAGTCATGCGTCACAAAGCATCCTTGCAAAGAGAGAATTGTCAAATACAATAAGTATCCTTTCATATATCTATATCAAAAACTTTAAACATGGGTCTAGCCACTAGAAGAAGACCCTCTAAGAAAATTAGAAGCCGATGTACCCAATTTTGTCTTGATTAAGTGACCTCTGCTTCCACATAGGACATGAGTTATTTCTCTGACACTTGGACTCTCGAGCTTAGACATATTCAATTTACTTGCTGCACTCGATTCCTTTACTACCTAATACACAGTTAAAAATTCTTGGTCACTAAGCCCCAAGCTTCTGCCCTGTTCTGCGCTTTCGGTGGCTTGTGAGCCAAAATTCCAACTTGTAAGCCATCGAAAGCTCTGATTTCGATGGCTAAGAACAACTATGTAAGCTGAAATAACCACCGAAAAGGCAAGCTTTAACAGACTTCTTCAAAGCTCCAAAATTGTGTTTTCCAATCTCCCTGATATTTTGACCTGGAAAATTAGAACACTGAATCAATGCCTCAGAATGTGCTTCATATGATCCAGAGATTTCCATAAGCTATTTCACCATCGAATGTCTCTTCACTGAGCACATGTGCAGACTAAAAACCCTCTGGTAGGCTATCTCCTCGTGTCAACTTTGGTAATGGTATGGAGCAATTTTTATCGACATGTGTCAATGGTGCTTTCCTCGTGGCTTGGTCTAATGCTGTCGATGTGTGAATACATAAATTACACAGTGAGATGAGTATATGGTTGCGCTGCTTTTTTACGTTAACACCTTAATTCTGGAAATTTGCCTTCGAGCCAATAATTTGCTAAAATAAACATGAAGGCAAACTGACCCTTTGCCAATGTTGACTCTTGGTTGTAAACAATATTAAATATAAGCAGTTTAGATATGGTGCAAAAACCAATCTGGCGAAGAATTTAAGGATAATATGATGCTTTATAATGGCGCTGCAAGAATGTCACTATTCCAATAGCGTGCTTGTCGTAACCAAAAGTCCAAAATTTAACACTGTAAACTGAGTACTAACACTGGCTCCTTCTGGGGATGATGTTCTCCCTGTGAGGCATCAAGAACAAGTAGGTCATTGTGCCTTTCCTCTGTGCATCCGTGCAATGCAACTTACAAAAAATTTCATCTGCAAACATCCACATTTATGCTCTACCTAGTCCGTTGGGCTTGTGGAACCATTCATACTGTCACCATATCTCTGCAATCTTTATTCAAATTTTGAACACACACTACTAAAAACAAAATTACTGCTGCATGCTAACAAACTGAAAAGAATCTTCATGCTCGTATGGTGAGCTTATTCTTTTATCTATTCCTACTTTTAACCAGTAAAAATTGGCTAATCATGTGAAATCATGCTTCCAATGAAGCCATGATAACATCCAGCTGATTGAAAAAACTTCTCGTATGGAAATAAAAAATGCAAGAGCCCATGGAATACATGAATGTAGTTCAAAAGGAAAGCAGAACCAACCTTCTTTTGACAGAAACAATCTAACACTTGAACTGCTCAAAGATTCCATATAATCAACAAACAGATCAATGAAGCTATGAAGAAAAACCTCTTGTTGTTGTTTCAACTGAAAAGTAGAAGATTGTTGCATATCCTCTTCCTGATAATGGTTGCCATCTTCAGCTGTTTGCAAATCTGAACATGACTGTGGAATGATTTCTTTGTTGATGATTGGTTGTTTGATATTGTCTGCAGATTTAGGTTTAGGCATGGCAAATGAAGGCTTGCTGATTTGCAGAGATGGCTGCTCAACCACTGGTGATGAAAGCATGATCAATTGTTCTTCCAGTACTTCAATATTTCCAGCATACTGTTGTTCAATAGGCTCTAAAATGAAAGGTACAGGAAGAATAGAATTTGCCACAAATTATGTCTTCTCTACTTCAACATCTTCCAAAACTTTAGAGAAAAGGGAAACAACATGATCTCGGTCTTCACAAGGATCATCATACTTATCATACAAGGAACAATATATTCTCTGATGAATATCATATTTGAACTTTTCACAACATCCTTCAAGTAGTATATCAGAAGAATAATACCTCTTGCCATACTTATGGAAGGCTGCATGAAATTCCTACAAAGAAGATATGCTAGCAATATACAGTGACCGATACCATTTCCGAGCATCACCATTTAATGAGTATACAAACACCTTCATGAGAGCATCTTCATGACAAATATTCAACTGATCTATGCACTAATGAAAATCTATGAGATGTTGGGCAGGATTATCACCTTCATCTCCATGGAATATAGGAAGAAAGTCTGCACATTCTAAGAAGGAAAGCACATGATTAGGAAAACCAGGAATAGTTGAAAAATTGAGAGGTGCAAACCTCTGAGCCAAGATAACATCCATTGCTATCCTGGATCTTCAACCAGTGGAGTCACATATGAATCTCGAAACAATGGAGTCACCATGGTGAAAGATGTGCAGTCATGTATTTGCCCTCTTCCTGTTCACAATCAAGAAGCGGATCTGATCGTTGTCGTTCTCCCAGGGAAGATATCTTCGTTGCTTTGTCCCTGGCAACGACGCCAAAAGATGTTAGTGCTAGAAGTTTCCCCTAGAATGCTATAGGGTCAAGCCTAGCACATCTTCGATTATTTCAATGATTTTATAAATAAGGATGTGTTTTGGGTTTTGAAACAAGGTGGATCAGGTAGATGGAAAGAGAAAGAATAAGAGAAACAGGCTAAATGCAGATCCGTAAAAACACCATTTGGAATGGAGTCAAGTAAACACCCTATTTATTGAAGGCAATCAAATTGTTTATCAGATAAAACGTTTATATGTAAATGGGTAGAAGAATAGGGAATAAATGAAAAATAGAACACCTCATCAAACCAAGATTCTCTTTGTCGAATGGATGCAATGGTACTTGAAACAAAACACATGGATAATAGGCAGTCACGACAAAATCTTTACCGCTCGGGAATCTATCATCCATGAGCAGCCATTGATTCTCAATGTCTGCAATTCGTTCAAGTAAGACGAAAAACAGAATGTAAAACAAGGAAGATGGAAAAACAATGTTTAGACAAGAGAAATCACAATTTGATAAAACAAATGTCATAGATCCCCAATGTCATAAGCGATCACCGAAACTAATGCTCCCAGGCTTACAATAACACCTATTGGTTGGCTAATTCATCAAATTCTTCTGAGACCTCACCCTCTCGGGCCTCCACCACTGTGACCTTGTTTTGCATGCAAATATATAGAACTCATTCCTAATTGTTGTTGCTAACTTCTATGAACATAATCCTAAACTTGAGGAATAATTCTAACTAATCTAATATCACATCTGGAATCATTCCCAATATACCTTGAGTTATAGGTATATGATTAAAATCAAATATAATAAATGATTTTAGACTATTCTTTCTTTGCTGGAAAGAAAATAAAGTGATTGCAATAAAACTAGGATAACAGATATTGACTCCTTCAAATCTGGAATGGCATTGTCACTTGTCTTGGATGAATCCGAGTTTTCATTTAATATGGATCAAGCTGCCAGCTTCCGTCATCAGGTTCCCTGAAAATCTGGAAATCAACTTCTTTGATTGATGTTCTGCCACATGTGCCTTATTCGGAGAGATAATATTCTCCTTCCTGAGCTTGAAAACATAACTAGCATCTCTTTGAATGCAATTGATAATGATA
>SNQJ01S0019166.1:71245-81468 GCA_010110895.2 Picea sitchensis | reverse complement strand
GTGGTACTCCATATGATTCTCCCATGAGACTCAGTGAGATAGAGATTTGTTGAGTAGGACGTCCCTGTGGCTGAGCATAGGTGGACATGATCCTAGTGGTCGGGAACTAGTGAGTGTGTGTCCAGATGCTTCTCCCGTGAGACTCAGTAAGATAAAGATCTGTTGAGTTGGACGTCCTTGTGGCTGAGCACAGGTGGACATGCCCCTAGTGGTTGAGCACTAGTGGGTGTGTGAGATCCCTTGCTATATTGTATAAGAGTTAGATTTACCTGTAACCCTAATTGTGATGTAAAGGGTACAGGTCAACCCCACCATAAAGTGAAAGATAATTAATGTAAAAGATAATTAATATTGTAATTATTAATTATATTCTGAGTTATTAAGGTCAAGCCTGTTGTGCCGATAGACACCACTTTTGATGTGTCCAGTCTAGTATAAATAATGGTGATTTCCCCATTGAGGAAACACACAACACACATGTGATTTTGAAAATTTCAGCAAGTACATATTCTAGGGCTGAAGTGTGCACCTCTCTTGGGCACTATCCTTCTTGGTTTTTGAGAGCACCCTTTTTTGTGTTAGGTCTATGGTGTGGGAGGTATTTCTCTTGAGAATATAACAAAGGATTGTTGGGTTTTCTTCCCTTGTTCAGAAGGGTTTCCCAAAATATTTCTTGTGTTCTTGTGCATGGTACTTCTTCTTGTGATCTTGGTTATTGCAACAATTATTAATGGTGTAGATGCATTTGTCTATGGTTCAAGTAAATGCTAAAATTGAAATAAACCTTATGCTTGAGCCTAGCATAGTGAAAATTCAACATGGTTTTAGAGCATAGGTCTTGAAGAAGCCATTGCACAAGCTTCAAGCAAGCCGTCCTCCTCTTTTGCAGAATCATACGACCCTCCTAGGGTTTCTAGAAAATCCGTACAACCCTCACTTTTTGGGTGTTCCAACACTTAATACTTGGAAGTTGGGGCTGAAAATTACATAGGAGTGTACAAACTCCTTCAACGCACCTCCAACAACCTTCAAATTTCATTTTCGAGCATTTTGATTTTTTGGCCCTAGGGTTTCACAATTTTCTGCAGAAATTTCAGATTTAAGGTTTCAAGGCTTATTGTTGGCAATCATAGGCCCATAAAAACCTAAGTTTGCTATCCTAGCATAGCCGTTAGGTTTTCTAGCCTAGTTGGCAAGGGTTTGTGAAGAATATGAAAATATGAAGAACATAACCTTGGTGGAAGATAATCTTGATGGATCAAGCAACTTTAGCTCCTGGAAGTCAAGACTTCAGATCACTCTTGAAGAGTAAGATCTATTGTGGACAATACAAAAGGCTTTACCAGAGACAACTACCGATGAAGAAAAGGAAGAAAGGAAGGAAAATGACGTCAAGGCAAGGAAGAAAATCATCTACTCAAGCTCTTACATTGAAGGGATAACTTCAAAATATCAAGATGACAAAATGTGACACCGTGGCTACCCTCTTCATGAAGATGTCAGAGAACAAAGATCAGCCAGGTGCCATTGGAGAAATCATATCATCACCCTTAGGTATGCACTTGTGTATATTATTTGTATCATTTTCATTAGAGTACTTGCAGGAGGAAGGAACCTTTTCTAAAATCATGGATCTAGAGGGATCTCAGTGCATTCAAAGAAACAACACACTAGAAGTGAAGACTCTAGGTTTTATTTTTTTAATTATCATGCCTCTAACCTACATTTCTATGTTTGCTACATTACAAGTAGGTGTTGTAGCTGTGACAACAATCCTTAAATTGTTTTGATTCTAGAGATGTACTTATTATTCTCCTCTAGGAGATATTCTTGTTTTGTTTCCTTTCGTTTGTTTTCTTGTTCCAGGCAGGTTAACAACAAATGAAGATGTTTATCCTTCAGACTATAGAGGGAGTCACTTGACTTAGAGGGATTCAAAACTATTTGAGAAGGAGGAAGAACAAAACCATCATTGGGGCAACCAAAACAATGATACATGATCAAAGTCTACCTATGATTCTGTGGGAAGAAGCATTCATGATAGTAGTATATGTTTAGAACATGATTCCTCACAAGATTTTGAAGAACATAACTCCCGAAGAAGCCTTCACCGGAGTGAACCCTGAGATTGGACACTTTAGGATATTTGGCTGCCCAATATATTTTCATGTACCCAAAGAGAAGAGGTCCAAGCTAGACCATTCAGGGAGAAAGGGTACATTTGTGAAATACAGTGAATCTTCAAAGGCATATCAGATCTACATCCCTGTTCAGAGACAATATGAAGTAAGCAAAGATGTTATCTTTGAAGAAGAGATAACTTCTCAAAGATCCAAAGAATCTCATATGGATATTGACAGTGAGATAATACCTTCTCCCCCTTCAGCAGTTCATAGGGAGACAACCATTATTCCAGTTAATCCAGTTTCTCCAGTTGATATCCCCAGAGATATTGCAGTAGGGCATAAAAGGCCTTCCCAGGCTCAACAAACTCTGCAAGAGGCATAGAGACATGCATATCCTCAAGGCACATCCTGAAAGAGAAAGAGAACAAAAAGATTTCGAGCTACTTTTCATCCATGAGCCACATCATTGATACAAAGCCTTCTTGTGATGGAGAAATAATAGGTCACCAGGTATGGTAAGATGCCATGACAGAAGAGTATCAGTCCATCTTGAAGAATGATGTATGGGATATTGTTCTGAGACTAGAAGGGAAGTCTGTAGTGACTTCCAAGTGGATCTATAAGATCAAGCATGCAACTGATGGAAGTGTCGAGAAATACAAAGAGAGATATGTAGCCAAAGGATTCTCACAAGTAGAGGGAGTTGAATATGATGAGACATTTTCTCTAGTAGCCCGATACACTTCCATCCGTACTATCATTGCACTGGCTGCATCCATGATTTGGAAACTACACTAGATCGAAGCAAAGACAACCTTTCTCAATGGTGAGAGTGGGGAAGATGTTTATATTGAGCATCCAGAAGGATTCATGATACACAATGAGAAATATCATGTGTGTAGGTTGAATAAATCCTTGTATGGAATAAAGCAAGCACCTCGTGCTTGGTATGAGAAAATGGATGGATTCTTGATGAGTTTGGGCTTCAAAAAGAGTGTTGCTAATCCAAACCTATATTATCATATTGTTGGTAACAAGTGCCTAATCTTGGTCCTGTATGTGGATGACTTATTCCTCACTAGTTCAGAAAGACTTATTGTTGGATGCAAGCAAGCATTGAATTCTGAATTCGAGATGAAAGATATGGGTATGATGCACTACTTCTTAGGACTAGAAGTATGGCAGGGGACTGATGAGATTTTCCTGAGTCAAGGAAAATATATAATGGAGATATTGAATAAGTTTGGTATGATAGAATGCAAATCCATGCCTACACCGATGGTGATGGATTTGGAGAAAATGAATGACGCTTCTACTAATTCAGGCAATATTGATCCAGATTTGTACCGACAACTAATTGGATCACCAATGTATCTGGTTAACACCAGACTTGATATATGCTATGCAGTGAATGTACTTAGTCAGATCATGATTCAGCCGATACAAACTCACTGGATAACAACGAAGCATGTATTGAGATATCTACGAGGCATAGTTGGATATGGCCTGTAATATGCCTCCAGTGTAGACTTGAGGGATATGCCGATGTAGATTGGGTAGGGAGCACAATGGACTAGAAGAGCACATTCGATTGTTTTTTTACCTTGGGGTCTTCCATGGTTTTCTGGTGTAGCATGAAACAGATCTTTGTGGCCTTGAGTACTGCAGAAGAAGAGTATATAGCATTGAGTGTGGCAGTCCGCGAAGCAGTGTGGCTTCGAAATCTCTTGAAAGATTTATTTGATCATGAGATGGATCCTAACATTATTCATTGTGATAACCACAGCTGTGTGAAGCTCTCTGAGAACCTTGTGTTTCATGATAGATCAAAACACATTGAGATAAAATATCATTATATCATAGACATGGTGTAGAGGAAAGAAGTACATGTGCAATACCTTCCTACACATGAGTAGATTGTAGATATCTTCACCAAACCACTTGCCAAGACGAAGTTCGAGTACTTCCGTGAGAGACTTGGCCTAGTGGAGAATGCCTCCCTAGCTGAGAGGGAGTGTTGATGATTACAGCTTCGCGAGACATCCTCCAGGACACAAAATGAGTGATTTAGCCTGTGAGAGAGCCCATGAGTTGGGTTTGCCCATGCGATAGGTGTGTTGTTCCTCTCTGAGATTGAGATGAAACATTGTGTGCCCCTGTGTGGGGAGGATGCCCATAATATGGGTATGTCATTTGAGATGAAACAATGTGTACCCCTGTGAGGGGTGAAGGTGCCCATGTGATGGGTGTATTGTTCTCCTCTATGTAGATATTTGAGATGATATGGTACTCCGAATGATTCTCCTGTGAGACTCAGTGGGATAGAGATTTGTTGAGTAGGATGTCCCTATGGTTGAGCACAGGTGGACGTGACCCTAGTGGTTGAGCAATAGTGAGTGTGTGTCCAGATGATTCTCCCGTGAGACTCAATGATATAGATATCTGTTGAGTTGGATGTCCATGTGACTAAGCACGGGTGGACGTGCCCCTAGTGGCTGAGCACTAGTGGGTGTGTGAGATCCATTTCTATATTTTCTAAGAGTTATATTTACCCGTGACCCTAATTGTGATGTAAAGGGTACAAGTCGACCCCACCATAAAGTGAAAGATAATTAATGTAAAAGATAATTGATATTGTAATTATTAATTATATTATGAGTTATTGAGGTCAGCCTTGTTGTGCCAATAGACACCACTTTTGATGTGTCCAGAGTAGTATAAATAAAGGTGATTTCCCCATTGAGTAAACATACAACACACATGTGATTTTGGAAATTTCAACAAGTACATATTCTAGGGCTGAAGTGCGCAACTCTCTTGGATGCTAGCCTTCTTGGTTTTTGAGAGCACCCTTTTGTGTGCTAGGTCTATGCTGTGGGAGGTCTTTCTCTTGAGAATATAGAAAATGATTGTTGGGTTTGCTTCCCTTTTTGAGAAGGGTTTCCCAGGATATTTCTTGTGTTCTTGTGCATGGAACTTCTTCTTGTGATCTTGGTTATTGCAACAATTGTTAACGGTGTAGCTGCATTTGTCTATGGTTCAAGTAAATGCTAAAATTGAAATAAAACTCATGCTTGAGAGTAGCATAGTGAAAATTCAAGAGAAGAGTGGCAAGAAAAAGGATGGATCATCCAAATATGCACCCCTAAAGACATAACCAACTAAGATGATCCAGGAAAAAAAACCTACGTACGCGCAGAGAGCCACAAGAGGTAAGAAAACCCCCAGAGGACGAAGAAGAAAAACATCCAGCCGCCGAAAATGAAGAAGATGAACAAAAGAACCACAAATTTGGATCCACCTCCTAGAAAATATGCAAAACATGGAAGAAATTCCAAAACCAGGCCCAAACAGTTGTTGCAACAAACAAAAAAGCACCGGAGAGAGGCAGAAACAGATCCATCGAGTCGGATCCACAGTAACTCAACCCATAAAAGATGAAACATGGACAGGGATGCCGGGGAAAATGGATCTTGAAAGTTTTAGCTTGAGCTGCGGCTAGGAGAACCCTAGTTACAACCCTCATCGTTGTGTGCCATCCAAATTTAGATGTAATAATATGTTCAATATTGTCAACTATTAACATAGGTATAGTTCTTATAAAATGTATCCAAAATACATGTTACTTTAAACAACATAAAAACTAAATGAAAACATGTTGGTTAGCTACTTCCTCTTGGTAAATCTGTTGATCCACTTCCATAACTTCCTTGTATTGATGTATAGTAGCCTCCTCAGTAGGTTCTCCCTAATCTGAATTGTTGAAGACACATCGATTTGAGGGCATTGACAATGAATTATTGCGCATATTTAAGGCCAAGTTTCTCAACATACAACATTTTTCCTCAAGTTCATTTATATTTTACCTTTTCTCACCCAGAAGATTCATAATGTTTGCATTCTGTGTTACACAATGCTTCTCGTTGTCATGGAAACTCACAAAGATCGACCTGAGAACTATGCCATTACTCTATAATGTCTACTCATGCCTTCTTAATATCATGTGGATTTCAAATATGCCCCTTGGGTCCATAATAACAAGATACATAGACAGTGGATATGGACATAGGTAATGAAAACCAGAGCCTACATGATTTTTCTACAACTGCATGTCAATCCGCGAGTGACCTAAACCATAATTTAGAGATAGAAAGTCCCAAGAATACTAAGAAGATCCTAGAACTGAGGCTAATTTTGAGGAGAAGAGCACAAAACCAAAACCAAAAGATAAAATTTTGAATAAACCTATATAAAACTTCCAAATTCCAACCATTGGACTTCCTGAGCCCAATGGTAAGAATTCTAGTACTCCCAAAGGAAGTTGAGCATATATGCATGTATCCTAGGGGATGAGAATTATCTTCATAGGCCCCAACCCTCTAAAGTAGACACTGATAGGAAGAATGCAAAATGAAATTCAAACATGTAGACCTCGAAGAATCCTAGCAAAAACCTCCAAACAACCAGAGCACGAAATAAATGGCCAAGCTGGTAGGAATATTACCTATTCTAGATGAATACCAAGTCTCCAGTAAGACATATAACCTGAGTGGGCCAGAGTATAATTCATGAATCCCTCCACCATGATGGACAAACCAGGTGACTATTTCAAGTACATAAGCTAGTAGAAAGCCCAAAAAATAATGAATAAAATCCACATTCCCTATCAAGGAATCCTTGATAAAATATCACCTTACATGTTGGAGTTAATAGTGGAGGGAAAAAAACAAGAGATAAATTTTAATATTTGTTTTCCATAGCCCATGGGCTTGTGTCCTTTCACCTTGCTTCAATGCATATGGATGTGGTCCCTTTCATGGCATTCCATTTGTTTCATAAGTGTGGTCCAACGTGTCTCATATGCTTGATGGATCATAAGCTTAGGGGATGTGGATGGTAGAGGTTTCCCCATTTTTATCAATATTCCTTGCATTATTAGGTAAACTCATTTGCTAAGCGATCGACGGTCCCATTGTGCCTTGTTATTACATGGTAATATGATACCTTAGACAAGGAATGAGAAGCCTTGATGATTCGTGAAACAATAGAGGCTAGTTTGATGTCTCTTGGAGTTGATTGTTGGATCAAGGTTTTAACAATAATTCTTGAGTCTCCAGTTATAATCAACAACCCTATTTTAGAGTTGATAGTTATAGATATACCTTGAAGAAGTGCATATGATTCTCTTGGTTTTTTATTGAGACTCATATTCCCTATGTAAAGGAAGTTTCTTAGTTTCCATTGCGGTCATAAATGACCCCCCCACTACTACCACCCTTGGTAAAATGTATATGTCACAAGTGTGATTTTGAACCCAACTAGGAATGACAACAACTTCTCCTCTTTACAACTCAAACTAGACCCAATCGAAAAAAGTAAATAGATGTTACACCATGAACATTTTTAATACATGTGAGTATTTGTAGCATTAAAAAGGGGTTAGCATTATATCAACCTATGCCTTTCATCCCAAATTTTCCCTTTGATTGTCAGACTATGACATCCAAGAAAAAGATTGACAATGGAGTTTCGTTCTCACAAAATGATTGTGTTGACATAACAACTTTTATGAGGATGAAAAATATGCAAATATATTTGTGTGTTTCATACTATGAAGATGTGCATTATGTTGCTTATTGATTTGTTTGTAGAGATTACTTATACTAGGTGGTAGAGCCCTATGTGCAACAATTCTTGTTGAGTTTTGAGAAATTGTAGCGTAGGTAAAGAACTACATTGTATCTATTGTTGACTTCATGTACAGTTTAGGAACAAAGCATATGAGGGGCACACATATTGTATCATATTCTATAATTAAAAGGTTTGCAAACCCTCTTTTATTTTTATGCTCTTTTAGTTACTTATAAACAAGTTGTTATTTATGGTCAAGAATCCAAAATCATCCATTATTTATCTCCAATGGGTATAGCGTTCTAAGGGAATTCTCTTAAGTGGGTATAAGATATTAAGCAAAAGATGCAATTCTTGGAAGACTACAAATTTGTTTTATAACTATTAAGCATTAATAGCTAAATATTCATAGTTTTTTTCAAAGTTACATATAAAAACTTCATACTTTTTAACATTTGTTATATTGCTCATTGTGCATAGGCATATCTCTAGTTTTCTCAGGCTTCTTGGGGTGACCGTTACTCTTGAATTCAATACTAATGTATATGATTTTTAATCTTACTATCTTGCCTAACCTCATTGTATGAAGGTAAAGTCTTAAAAAAAAAATTCACAATGGAGATCAAAATCATTGAAATTGTTTGTTGTTAATGGTCCGAACAAGAAGCAAAGGAACTAAATTCAATGGAGAATGTATCACTAATAAATTACAATCAATGGAATTTGTCACCTATTGGCCTTACAAATTAGAAGTGTATGGATGATTATTTGGTCATTATAAACAATGTTTTTTTCTTGTTTAGAATATATAGTTATGAAATTATAAACCATTTAGATTTCTTTTATTACATGTATACATATACAATGTAGTTATATCTTTAGGACTTCATGATGTTGCAATTTTTCCTTAATTATATAATACAACATTGACATGTAATTATAATATATAGTTACAAAATTATAAACCATTTAGATTTCTTTTATAACATATATACATATACAATTTAGATTTCTTTTATGACATATATACATATACAATGTAGTTATACATTTAAGGACTTCATAATGGTTGTAATTTTGACCTTACTTAGACCTAAGTAAGGTGGATCTTCTTTGAATATACATATCAATTGATATTCTTCTTTAACTCTAATCCACCAAGTTTGTTTAGGTTAGTGTTTCCTAACATGTTTTGGTTCTTTTGACCAATGTATTGCTAAATGCCTTTTTTTTTTGACGAAAACAGTTATAGTTTATATTAGAGGGGTGGCAAAGCCACAGATTCAGTTACAAAATGGCCTCGAATTTTTTCGGACCTACAGATCAAAATACAAAATGTCCTCGAATTTCTTCGGGCCTGTCTTTCTGATCCATTCTATTTCTAAAACTGTAGACTTGTGAGCTGACCTAGTTCCTGTATGTATTCTAAAATTAATTGCCGAATCTCCAATCACTGTTTCAACATAAGTCTTAGCACTGTTTCAGCATATGACTCAACACTATTTCGGCAATTGTTACAGCGGTGTTTCAGCATATGGTCCAGCACTGTTTCAGCATATGTTCCAGCACTGAGATTCGACATGTGATGCAACACTGTTTCAGCATAAGTTCCAGCGTTGTTTCAGCATAATTTCCAGCACTGTGTTTCAACATCTGTTCCAGCACTGTGTTTCAACATATGTAACAATATTGTGTTTCAGCTGTTACAACACTGTGTTTCAACATAAGTTCCAACTCTGTTTCAACAAAGGTTCTAGCACTGTGTTTCAGCATCTGTTCCAGCACTGAGTTTCAACATCTATTCCAGCACTGTGTTTCAGCATCTGTTCCAGCACTGTGTTTTAGCATCTGTTCCAACACTGAGTTTCGGCATCTATTCCAGCACTGTGTTTCAGCATCTGTTCCAGCACTGTGTTTCAGCGTAAGTTACAGCCCTGTGTTTCAGCATGATACAACACTGTTTCAACATATGTTACTTCTCTCCTACACTTTGGATTCCTTTCTAGCAAATTTCATACATTTGCAATTTCTGACAGGAGCTCTCCGGACGGTTCCTTCTCCCCAAACTCTAAGGGGTCGGTTCATGATCTAGCATTTGGAAGAGTGCAAGAGGATGGCGTGGGTTCATGGGATCTCCACATTATTCATAATTCCATTTACTGACAGCACCCCAGCCTCCAATAACACGCCTTTGTTGGCTTCCTTATCAACCATTCGGTTGAGGTCCCTTAACACGTGAAAGAATTGATAGGAGTTCAAAATCCTTAAGAGGAGGCGAATTTTATCAAGGAGATTGTTGAGCTTAGTGCTTTGAGTTGTGGAGTGTTTGATCATGGCCTGTATTATTATTCTGGAATCGCCTATGATTGCCAAGTCCTGGGTTCTGAGTTTAATTGCATGGTGCAGACCTTGCCAGAGAGCCAATGCCTCAGCCCTGTTATTGGACTCTATACTAAGTCCAATAGC
>SNQJ01S0019165.1:306647-331769 GCA_010110895.2 Picea sitchensis | reverse complement strand
ATGTTTCCCCACTAGATGTCTGTGATGTTCTCTTGGGCCAACCATATATGTGGAGACGCCATGCTGTTTATGAGTCTCGACCTCGTAGTGTCATTGTTACTTTGGGGGGTCATCTCTACAGAATACTAGAGGTAGTTCCAACTATTGTTCCACCTAAAAAGTGTCGCAAGGTAGTATCTCATACTGCAAAATTTAGCTTCTTCACAATCTGTTCAAAATGGGAACATAAGGACACTACAACCACTACAACTTCACCCCAAGCACCTTCTATCCAACAAAAGAAGGTCGACAAGGGTGCAGAAAAGTGAAAATATTCCTTCTGCACACCATCCTCTCATGTAGCCCGACTTGTTGAACAACCTCAGCCTCAACAGGTTCGTGACAGACTTCCACAAACTGAGCAGCGCGACGTCTCCAACAAGGCAAACAACTCACTAAGATGCAGATTCAGTAAATGCTTTTCCCTCTCCCCCGAGAACTCAACGCAATGGATACCATTTCTTCCTAAGGAGGGAGGATTGATCTAGGTGGATATCGGTGGCCACTCACCTTTTTCGACTGGCTCAAAACAATTTTCTGGCAAATTTGGCAATTTACTATTTTTAGCAGTTTTTAACTTCCGGGGCCATTTTGAGGGACCAAATGAAGGTTTTTTGATATCTAGGTTCTCAATGATAGTTGAAGGAATTATTGAGCCCCCAAAATGAATCTCCTTGATGATACCTTTCCAATGATCTATTATACGCCTAAAACGGAGATCGTATGCAAACGTTACCACCCCAGGAAGTTGATGTACTAACTTACCCAAACGGGGACCACATGGCATTTGGTGCTTCATCTCCTAGGGTTAGGTTTTTGGATGTATAGGACTTTTGGCATTTCTATTTATTGTAAAAATGCGTTTATAGCCTCATTGTCATCATCTTCTTGCGAATGCGAGTAGCCGTCACATCCCTTCTTAGAGATAAGCTGCCACCATTCTAATGAGTCTTTCACTCTGTATTTTTATAGTCTCTGTACATTTCTTTCATTAATAGAAATCGTGTATTATTGTATATCTATGTTTATGGTTGCATCTATGATACATTTCTGTTATATTATTGAATATCTACGATATCTCTATGCATTTCTTTGTTATATCTCCGCTCTCATTTCGTGCCAAAAATAATCCATATCTCTCTCTTTCTCTTCTTCTCTCCCCTCCCTGTGCACCTAGCTGCAAGGTTGATGTTCGCACCCAGTTGAAGATCTTATAATACAACAATATTCTCACAACACAATACTCTCCCCATGCAGCAACAATAATCACTCTCTTAACCCACAATGACGAACTCATAACCTACCGATCCCAGGTCCTCTAGAACTTTTTTAATACATTACATGACAAACGTCTAGGTGTCAAAACCCTAGATCCCAAAACCCTAGGTCAACTTGACCCATTTTTCAAGGCTTCACTAGCCAGTCTTTCCTTCTTTCCCACGTGGTGCTCCAAAGCATCTGTTGGTGCCTTTTTCCACTTGTTGAGTTGTCAACAATCCATCTTCCTTTCTTATCTGTATTCCTTGATCTTCTCGCTCAATGACTCGTTTTCCATTACTTCTCTCCTTATTTTCTGCTTCTTTGACCACTTCGACCCATTCTCAGTCATTGTGCCTTCTGCGCAGTTCATACTTCACCTTTCTTCCTGAATCTTCGCTTTCTTCCATAATCAAGGGCCAAAAGGCCCCCAACACTCACATGTGACTCATCCCGAGGCACTACAGGTCTGAACCTTCTGTTTTAATTCAACTTCAGACTGCGCAAAGCAGCCTGTGCTTTTTGCTCTGTCCCTCCCTTCCTTATGCATAATATCCTTTCTTTGTTTGGTACCCATTTTCAACTGCACCTGGTACCTAGAACCTTCCTCTTATGCTTTTACTCAGGGTTGCGAGACAATTGGTTGTCATAGTAAAATTTCAACCAGCTCCCATTTACCAAATCTTCTTTCCATTCTCCATTCAGGGTCTTCAACTACACAACTCCACCTTCTGTAACATAAGAAATGTCAAATGGCCCTAGCCAATGTGTCCTGAACTTATCGGGATGCATCATGAACTTGCTGTCATATACCAATACCAGATCACCTTGCCTAAATGATTTCTTCTTAATATGCCTGTCGTGGTAGGCCTTCTCTCGTTCCTTCTGTACCTGTTGATGGAATACTGTAATGAACCTGTCTTCTTCCAATTCTTCCAACTACGCAATCCTATTTTGAATAGTTCCAGTGTCATTCATATCTGTGAATGATGCGATTCTTAGACTAGGAACAAAATATTCCATAGGTACCACTGCTTCCAAAACATAAACTAACTTAAAGGGAGTCTGCATTATCAACTTCTTGAAAGTGGTTATGTAGGCCCATAATACTGCTGGTACTCTCAAATCCCAATCATCTCTATTCACATTGAAAATCTTCACCAGCGCTGTCTCCAAGATCTTATTAAAAGATTCGACTGTACCATTCTCCTGTGGGTGGTAAGGTGTTTTCTTATGATGGTGAAATTCAAATTCCTAAGTCAAGGCTTCAATAGTCTTATTAATAAAGCGTGTACCTTGATTGCTCATCAGGGTATTTGGGCATCCAAACCGGGTTATGATATCATCAAATATGAATCGTGCAGCTGTAGTTGCACTATAGTCCTTAACTGCTCTTGCTTCTACCCATTTGGTCAAATATTTTGTCATAGTGATGATGTAACAAGCTTCTGTGCGCTTCCCTGGTGGGTTGATAGGTTCCACAAAATCAATGGCCCATTTCTTGAATGCTTGTAATGTTAATTATGGTGCTAAAGGCATCTCATCTCTTCTGGAAAGTTTCCCAACTCTTTGGCATACATCGCAGGCTCTGTAGTAGTGCTTAGCATCGTTGTGTAAAGTGGGCCACCAGAGGCCAGCTCTGAGAACCTTCTGCATTGTTTCTTTTTCTGCATAATTTCCTCCTGCGATGCCCTCATGTGCTTCTACCAAAATCAGTGGTATTTATGCCTCCATAAAACATCTTCGCAAGATCTCATCAGGTCCCATATTATATAGTTGTCCAACTATAAGTGAAAAATCTACAACATGAAATACCAACTGTTTCTTCTGAATGACTCTATATTCGCGAGGTTCCATTCCCGTTGACAGGAACTGGACTATCTCGGCGAAGTGATCATCAAACTTTATTATGTCCAACAACTGTGTATCCAGTAGTGTATCCTCCAAGATGGTAGGTTCCTCTCCATTTTCTAACCTAGACAAGTGGTCAGGTCCCTTGTTCATTCTCCTTGGCTTGACCACAATCTCAAAATTGTATTCTTGGAATAATAGTATCCATCTGCATATTCTTCCTCCCAACACTAGCTTGTTGACTAGGTATTTCAACACAGATTGATCAATGAACATCTTAAAATTTCCTCCCAACAAGTAGTGTCGAAACTTCTGCAACACGTACACTATGGCTAAACCTTCTCTCTCAGTGGTAGTGTAATTTATCTCAACTATGGAGAGCTTCCTGCTAGCAAAGGCTAATGGGTGGTCAATATTTCCTGCTCCTGGTTGTGCTAAAACTACTCCTAATGCAGTAGATGAAGCATCGACATGGACATGGAATTCCTTACTCCAATCTGGGAAAACCAGAATAGGGGCAGTAACCATTTTTTGTTTCAGTGTGTCGAAGCTCTATTCACATTCCTCTGACCATTGAAACTGACAATCTTTCTTTAATAACTTCTCCATAGGTGCTATTATCTGTGAATAGAACTTGATGAACTTTCTGTAGTATCCACTATGTCCCAGTGTAGTGCACAGTTGTCTAACTGAAGTAGGGGGAGGTAGGCCAACAATGATGGAAATCTTGGAAGGATCTACCAACAACCCCTGCTTACACACAATATGGCCTAGCAACACTCCAAAGGGTGAAAAAAAGATACAATTATTTAGGTTCAGGAAAATCTGACATTGCATGCACTTATCCAACATTAGTCTTAATCATTCAATATGATTTTTCAATAAGCTAAAAACAGTCCAATCATCAAAATATGCTTCCAAAAACTTATGTAAAAATTCCTTGAATGCTTCGACCACCACCCTAGAAAATATGGCTGGTGCATTATTCAATATGAAAGGCATCACTGTGTACTGGAAACAACCCCATTCTATTGCAAATGTGGTCTTATGGTGATCTTCCTTAGCAATCCTGATCTGGTGATAACCTGAAAATCCATCTGTGAAGGAGTAAACTTGTTTTCCTCCCACATTATATAACACTTCATCAGTAAACGATGTAGGGAATGGATCATGTAAGTAGACATCATTCAGTTTCCTCAAGTCTACACAGATTCTAATCTAAACTAACTTGTTATCTTGGACCACCATAGGGCTAATCCATTTTGATTCTTCAACATGTTCTATGATTCTTGCTTCCAACATTTTGTCTAGTTCGATCCTAACTTTCTACTTATACTTTGGATTCAATCTGTAAGGTCTCTGCTTGACTGAACTTGCATTTGGTTTCAAGGGGATCTTCATTTCTCCCATGGGCCCTTTAATGCCCTTCATGTCCCTGAACTTGGTTGGAAACAAGTCCTGATATTCATGCAGTAGTTATGTGATATTAGCAATGGTGGAATCATCCCAATAATGTCCAACGTTTGCGAGCTTAGGTGCTTGCTCTATTCCAATGTTAACTTTCTTGATTTTAATTGGCTGTCCAATGAAGGGTAGTTCAATTCCCGGTCCTTCTATGTCTCTATGTCCTTCAATTTTTGCGATGTTCACATTCCTAGGATCATCGTCTTCATCAACATTGATATTCTAACAACCTTTCAATTTCTGAAGAGGTGCAATCCATTCATCTTATTCTTCCTCCAAAGGGAGGTTAGGTGCCTCCTCAAATAATTTCTATCTTACAACTTGTAAATCTTGATCTATTGTGGGGTACTCACTCTCAAATAAAAATGTAGCTACAAAGTTCTTAGTCATAACGTACCAATCTAAAGTAGTGAGGCACAATTCTTCTTGAAGATACCAATTAATAGGCATTGTGTCCAAAGTGTTAATGAATTTATGCATCCACTGTTATTGAGGAATGATGCTCTAGGCTTCCTCACAACTTCGCACATGGTCCTTTGGATAACTCTAACCCGTGTATTGAACTTCACACCCTTTGGCTTGTTTTGAAAAACACATTTTCATCAAAGTGCGACATTGCACCCAGTCTACGATGTTCTTCTTGTGTCTTCCCCACCATCTTGCTGGAATTGCGTTCAAGGATTCATCCAGTTCCAACAATATCTGTTGTACTGGTACAATTTCTTCAAATTCCAGTAAGAAAGTTTTTAAATGATTGAAACCATCAAATGTGGGCAGATTACTTATTTCTGTGCCAATCCAATGAACTTCCCTGGTCAATCTAGCACACCTCCGGGAAGAAACTTCACACATTTTTTTCTGCCAATTATCTAGTGCTTCTTCTGAATCAGATGAGCAGGCATTGTCACTTCGTCAGCTTAAATTCCCATCTGCTGTAGGATTAATGTAATCCTGCTGTCTTGCTGTCAATTTATATATATTCTCTATCTCGTATGCGCGGTCTTCTTCTCTGATGGGTTCTGTGTATCTGCGACCTTCATCAAGATCAAGAGGTGCAATGACTCTAAGGCCATCACCTTCAAATGTCATTCTTCTTTTCTTTAAGTCAACCATAGTCCAGTTGTTGAAAGCCCAATCAATTCCTAACAACACAGGATAATCATCAACTATCTCAATCACCTCGAAGTCCTCAAACATCCTTACCCCATCGATGTCCATAGGGACATGCTCCAGTATTCCAAAGGGACTTACTGCCTACTGATGAGCCATCCTAAGCCTGATAGGGGAGTAAATCAACTTAGGTTTTCCCATAAGTGCCCGGGTCTGCTTCGTCATAACATTGACTTCTGACCCTAAGTCGAGGACCACATAATCTATGCCATAGTCTCCAATCTAAGAATCAAGGTGTAGTTCCTCGTTTGTCCTTCTCCTTCTGAATACTTGATGTACTGCTCTATTCAATAGAGGGTCTACCTTCCCTGGCTCATAGTGTCTGATCAAGTGTTGTAGTTCTTGCACAACTCTTTGATCCTTAATCAAATCAATGAACATATACAAGAAACTAACAAGCTTTCTTACCTCTTTTCCTCCTCCAGGTGATGCAGACTGATCGAATGCCAGAGGCATCCCAAATTCTCTTACTTATGGTTGTGTCTTTGATGAAGAAGCCTGATATCTTCCAAATTCTCTTCTTGCCTCTTCAAACATCTGCTTTTCCTTCCTTGGATCAAACATTTGTGTCTTCTCTGTAGCTCTTCTGACCTTAGATTCTTCTATAGTCTTTTATGGAGTCACCCTGTCTTCTCATGTAACAAAACCTCCTCTAGTGATAACAATGACTCTAGGATCCTCTCCGTGAGGTTTTGCTGAGATTAGTTGTAATTTTTGGTTTCCTCCTCGCCTCTCCTGAAGTTTCTCTAACAATGTTGGACAATCCTCAATAACATGTTCAAATGAGTTGTAGTAGATGAAAGTGGTACAAGGGTTATGACAGTACCTTGCCAAGTGACATGGCTGTGTGTAGTTATAACAAATGACCTGACCTCGACCTTTACCCATGCCTCCTACTCGTCCTCTTCCTCTGAATCCACCACGAGGGTTGAAGTTTCCTCTTCCTGAAGAATTAAACTGCATAGCATTTCCCTCCTGCTGCATCTCTCCTTGAATCCTATATGTATCTCTCGACCTTTCATACAAGAGGTCATAAGCCCTACAATCCTTCTCATCATGCCCCACAGATTTACAAAATGTGCAGTAAAGATTGGTAGGTGTCTGGACATATTTTTCAATGTAATATCATTCACTAGGGCGATGTCTATTTTTACATACCTCGCACCAGGGTAGAGTAACCTTCTTCAAAGGGCTCGGAGCTCCAGAGGCCAAGTACTCATGAAATAGGGGACAATGTTCCTTGTCATGGCCTTCTGACTTGCATCTAATACACCATATGTCTTCTCTTTTATCTTTTCCCTTTTCTTTCTTCATATCTTTGACCTGCAGAGATAAGCTAGTTAGCTGTCTCAAAATTTGACTCATACCTGAGATGGATTCTCCCATAGGGGTTGATTCTAGCTTCATGTCAATCTCCAATGCCTCAGCTCATGAAGAAACCTTCTATTGCATTAGAGGAACTCTGATATGTGGCAAGAGGGAAACAATGAACCATTCCTTGTTTTTCTCGTCTAGGATCTGAAAACTAAATCGGCCTGTCAAGGTGTTAAACCTCTGATCAAACTCCCAAATAGGTTCAACTACTCTTTTCTTGATTTCCTTCAGTTTTGTAATGCACTGTGACTCTGAATTGGGTTTCTTGAATTCTGCACTCAACACAGTCTTGATATCGTTCAACGATTTAGGCTATACAACTCCTTTAACAAAATTCATGTACCATCTCAGCGTGCAGTCTCTCAAGGTAGTACTAAACTGATCTCTCTTAACAACTTCATCATTGATTTGCTTAATACTCCATACAACTTCACATAAAAACCAGTGTTGATCAAGATCTTCAGATCCATATCCTCTAAAGATGGGTAGCCTCATTTCATCTACCATAGATCTTCCTAGGTTTCTTGACTAAGTATGTACTAAACTGATGGTAACAGTGATTTGATAATTTTGACTACTCTGGTTACTTAGCGCTTCTAAGACAACAAGAGGAGTAATATTACTTACTTCGACAATCAACGTAGTTCATGAAGTTTCTGATTCTTCTTGACGAGGTTCTTCAGTCTTCTCTTCCTCTTCCCTAGTGGACTCTGAATGTTCCTCGTTCAATAAATATTCTTCTTCTCCACTGTATAACCCTTCATCCTGTGCCAATGGTTTGTGGTTTTTCTCAAACAAGTTTACTAGAAGAACCTCTTTGAAGGTTCTCCCACTGCGCGTATGTCCCACCTCTGTGTCATTGTCTCTTTCTGAATTACTGAACATTACCTTTTCAATCTGACCACTTACTGTATATTCAATATGTTCTTCTCATGCAATAGCATCTTGATCTTCAACTTCAAAAAGTGTAAAAATTTTCCTCTCGGTCCCTTAAATAAATACCTCTCTACTTGGCTATAAGACTCTACTCTGTCAATAGCAAACTCGGTAATGTACCCTCCAATAGTGCTATCAAACCAATGATCTACTTCTCTTGGCACATTGTTATCAATTCTCTTGACCTTCTTGATCAACGCCGATGTCCAAACCACAAGTGGTCTAGATATGATCTCAAACCGGGTATCTTCTAACCTAGCTAACCACTTGTATAGATCCTTATGAATTCCTCCAAAGAAAATCTCATGTATATCGGTAAAGATATACCTTCGTAACCAATCCTCTGTACTAATATTAGGGTTTTTATTTTGAGGTTCAACGAAGTCTCTCTCTTGTTATTCTATCCACTTATGAATCTCTGTCTTCGATGGAAACCACCCTGACATTCCCTCAAGAAGATCCTGGTCCTGAAAACATAACCATTTGTTGGCACAGGGGTAGACCCAGGGTTCAACTCTAACAACGCACCAACAAGCCCTAACTACAGGTCCTTTTGGCAACACCTGCGGAGCAGATGCAGTCTCACCTGAAGTAGAAATAGGGGGTTGCAGGACACATGTGTCTACAACCAGAGGAAATGCAAGTGGGTCCAAAACAACACACAAAGAGCCATTTATTCTTTACCAACTTAAGTGTACTTCACATAGTTATATCCCAGATCTAGCACAATAATGCAACAATAGAATAAAAAAAAGTAAAGAACACAACATCAACCATAGAAGACAACAAGATATACGTGGTTCACCCTCTCCCTAAGGCTACGTCCACATAACTGTGTTTCTTGATATATTATATGAAAACATACAGTTCTATCTACACACTTAGCTTGCAGATATTTCTCTCTTTCTCTTCTTCTCTTCCCTCGCTGCGCACCGAGCTGCAAGGTTGATATTCACACCTAGCTGAAGATATTACAATACAAGAATATTCTCACAACACAATACTCTCCTCACCCAACAACAATAATCATTCTCTTAACCCACAATGACGAACTCAAAACCTACCGATCCCAAGTCCTCTAGACCTTTATTTATAGATTACATGACAAACATCTAGGTATCAAAACCCTAGGTGTCTAAAACCCTAGGTCAATGTGACCAACATTTTTAGGGCTTCACCAACCTATCTTTCCTTCTTTCCCACACGGTGCTCCAAAGCATCCATTGGTGGATTTTTCTGCTTGCTGAGTTTTCCATGATCTATCTTCCTTGCTAATCTGTCTTCCCTGATATTCTTGTTCAACAACTCGTTTTCCCTTACTTCGCTCCTTCTTTTCTTCTTCTTTGACCACTTCGAACCATTCTCATTCACCGTGCCTTCTGCGCAGTTCATACTTCCCCTTTCTTCCTGAATCTTCGCTTTATTCCATAACCAAGGGCCAACAGGTTTCTTGAGATGCTTGTGGAGTACTAGGATCTATTGACTGGCGTAAGTGACACACCGTCAACTGGAAGGTAAAAACTGTACCGAGGTTGCCGAATTAACCCAAGCCGTTTGGAATGAACTGACCTGATGGGCTTAATGGCTCCGTTAGCCAACTAAGTCCTCAAAATAATAAAAGAAAGAAACTAACCTAAAGATATGATTCTAACAAATTCTGTACTAATTACAAATGTTCAAATGGAAACATGAATATATACAAATGATTATAAGCAGTCCATATACAGTTTGCAAGGTTTACTTGTAATCTTGCGAAATGAATATTCGTAATAGTGATTCTAACTAAGATAAAGAAATAACACAAATCTTGTGTTTTCTTTTTGAATGTTTAAAGATTTTAAACTAATAAATACTAAGCTAATACAATTGAAACGATAACTCAGAAACAATCAAAGATAATATTTGCAGTGATCGTTTCATTAATAAATGATTTAATTAAATAACACACAGACTAACCTTTAGCTGATCAACTAAACTGAGATTATCTTTATGTGTTGTCTGAGCTCCTTCTTGTCCTGCTTATAAGGGAAACCCGTGACAGAATAATACTAGTACTTCTAGAATAAATTCAAAGAAGTGTTTGATGTGTTGGAGTGAGAATATAACAACATAATGATAACCGATTAAAAATTGTATGATCTATGATAATCAATAACTAAGAACGAAAGGAAACTCAATTCAGAGTATTAATATTATCAATCATTTAATATCTGAAATAAATTCAATAACAATCAAATGATAGATTGATCACACACACAAAATGGAATGACAAATTATGGACAACGTCTATAATATTTAACCATATGAAACACCATATGATGACAAAGATACAACTAAATCAACCATAATAATATTTCATAATACAGATGTAATAGAAGAACACAAATTGAATAAGCATCACATAGGTCTAAATCCAATGGTGAATTGCTTTCCCATATCCATTCCCGAAATCACATGTCCATACTATATTCCAACCAAAAGTTGTCTTTACTACCAAACAACAACCACTATTTAAACTTGTTTTGGATTAACAACCTCTTATCATGCAATATAGAGGGTAATCCCAAAAAAATAGATTGCTTTACAAAAAATAGAATAGCAAGAAACACTCCTGTAGGAGTTTGTTTATCAAAATTAATTACATAAATGTCATAGTTTAATCAATAAAAAGAGAAATTACTAATCTATGCAGTGCATGATCCATGATTACTTCTCCTTGTGAATAGCATCATAACTGTTTTTCCTCGAAATGACAAAACACAATTGCATTTTAGAAAACAAAACAAACTAATATTCAGAAATAGACTGGCTATAGAATCGTGAGATTATGTAGCTAGTATTATATTAACCAGGAAAATCGAAATAAATCTATCTAATTGGCTTTTATAACAGAATCAAATCAAATAAAATCAAAACCATTGTTACCTTTTTAGATATTAGACAAAGAAGGGTCTGATAATTCTGAGTTAATGATAACATCGAAATTTCTTGCGTTCTTGATAATCACACTATTGGTTTGTTTGGGTGTTTTACTTGCTTGATCTCCATTGGACTGAATGCAGGCCTTTAACTCTTGATTTTCTCTTTCAAGCAAGGAATTTCGAGCTGCCAAATGTTTTAACTATGCCTGTAAATATGGTATGTCTCTGTACTATCATTCTACCCAGTCAAGACAATTCTCGCAGTGCATAGGTTCTATAGAAGGCATAGATTGAGTGTACTCAACAACGGGTGCTTCGGTATTACCTATAGCTTGTTTCAAATCATGGCTTATACCAGCGAAGCCCTCTAATTTTTTTAGGAATGGGGGTAGTTCAAAAACAAAATCATATTGTATAACTTCACTGTTGGTTTCAATTTCGAGACACAGGTTATCCACATCTTCTTGGGAAAGGAAATCATTGATCTCATCATCGGTCAAGCAATCATCAACCTCGATCACTGAGATCAAGCTCAAATGATCTAACTGTCAATTTATCAGACTCCTGGAAATTAACCTGCCTGGTCTCTTATTCAAAAAACTCAAATCTGAGTTACCCTATTTCTTCTTCTTATGATTTTTCTTAACAACTGGTTTGCCACTAAAACCTTGATTCGGCTCAACAGTAGGAGCAGGGGAAACCTTCTCCTTTAATACATCTATTACTTCCTCTAATGATTTTCTGGGTGCAAAATTATATCATGGCTTTTTGCCCAAAGGGTTTTGCATAGAAATAGAGTTTGGTTCAGTGGACGCACAATCTCCATGTCGATCAATATCTTGACATTCAGTGGTAGGGTTACAAGGACTAGGGTTTGTATGAAGAGGCAGTTTGACTGTGTTTTTGGGTAGGGTGAATTTATTCCTACATAGGAAATCTTCCCAAGTATCCCCGGTCTGACCTAATTGCGATATCAACAGAATTAGAATAAGCCCATGGTGGAAAATTCTAGACAAAGGGTTTAAAATCTATTTCTGATAACGCTTAGACATCTTATGCAAGCTCAACAACAGATAGAATGGCATATTTAGCTTAAACCCTAGGAAAATCATCAACATGTAGATGTGATAGAAGAACAGTAATCCATACCTACCTTCACAAGTTATAAATTGTTTAAGCATTAGAAGTAGGCCATGCCATCTGGGTTTTAAGAGAGTAATAGGTGTACCTTTAGGGAAACATGGCATTTTCTTAGAGACCATGAACAGAGTCCAAGGCACGCCTTCTAACTTGGCATTTTTGAATAATTTTTCGCCCTCCTGTGACAATCCAATAGAGTTTTCTATAGAATCCTCTGTTACTTCGAGTTGCAGATCCCCAACTTTGCTTCTAAAGCCATCAAACGATTGAGAAAAATCCTATGCGACTACCAAGTTACAACTCTCAAATTTTTGGATGAAAATGTCCCAGCCATGAGCCTGTAAATCACTTATGGAATCATCGTAGGCAAGAAGGGATTGAGAGCCATTAGGTTCAATCTAAACTACATGAGCCATGGTTGTTATGAAACAAACACAGTAAATGCAACGAGAGGGAGGTTTCGTTTTCCAATAGACAAACAATAGGGAGACGTATGTAAAATTGGAAAAGGCCCGATACCTACGGACTTGGGAGGCTATCATGCTTGGTAGTTTGGGATTTGAATGACAAGAACCAGAGGATGTGCATGTTTGTGAACCACTATGCACAATGAACATTAAACCCAAACCATTATCAACTGCCTATTCAAATAATGAATGAGCGTCTTAAATGTACATGACAATAGGATGATGTGTAATTATGAGTACATCAGTCTTGTACCAGGGTGATATGAAAGCGATATGATTGTTAAGAGGAAGGAGCACATTTCAAATGTTAATCCAAGGTTTTGCACGATTAGGCATACCATAAATTAAACTCATGTAATCAACCATAGATATGATAGTCATATTTCCCAAAGTGAATACAATTGTGGCAATGGATTTAATCAATAAGCTTACAAACCTTAAGACTTATAAACATATAGGTCCCCTTGAGGTATAATCTCTTTAGCAAAAGAAATGAAGAAACCACAGACTGCAAAAAGTTTACCTAAGCCAAAATTTTGTTTCAATTTCATGCTTTCAGTCATGAAATTAAACAAAACAAACGAAAATTTAAATGAAATACTCATATAATCAGCTAGCCCAATGAATCTCCTCGAAACCATAAGACATAAACATTTATAAATTTAAGGAGGCAAGAGCTATAGAAATATTTTATCCCTTTTTGATGACTTTTAATTATGATAAAATTTGACAGAATTGGTGGCTGGCAACAATGGTGACACACTGGGCGAAGCATTTATCTTTGCATCACCAGAAAATTTATATCACGGGTATAGATGAAACAAATTTTAGAGACAGTTAATGACATATCAAGCATTTCGATAATAACTTAGAAAATAACACAATCATAGCATTGGATGCATGTTGGCCCTTGACCAAGTTTTGAGGATTCTTGGTCAATTTTGACCTAATTTTGGGACTTCAACCCCTTTTAGGGATTCAAATTATGTAATGGGCATGGGATGTCGGCCCATGGGTTTACCCATTTTTAGGCCTATTTTTTAATGTATAAATAATTAGCTAGGTAATGTAAGAAGAGACCTAGTAGGCCGGTGTGCTAAGTGCTAGAGTTCGATCTATGTGATCAAGAGTTGTACGTGCTTTGTGCATACTGTGTGAAGCTTGCAAGGCTAGTGCAAGTAACTGTAAGAGACTGTGTAAAGGCTTGGTGCTATACCCTAGCTAGAAGAAGGAGGATCCGGCGAAATGCATGCAGATCTCTTGTCTTCTACAAAGTAGAACTTGGATGCTAGGTGCCTGTAAGAATCTTGACCAAAGATAATAAATAAGAGAAGATTTAGTGGACGTAGCCCCAGGGTGGGGGTGAACCACGTACATGTTGTGTTGCTATACTTTTTGTGATGTATTGATGTGTTTATGTGTTTACTTGCTTAGTGCTTTAATATAGATGAATGATCTGTTGATTCTTAGTGCTTAATAATATGGATGGATACTATATCTGACTTATGTACATATGTTTAGTGCTTAAATACCTTAGATCTGAATGAATACTGTGATACTCTGTAATTAGGGTTTAACTGTGCTGTAACTAAGACTGGATATTATGAATGTTAACTGCTGAGTTCTCTGTTAAGTGTTAGAATCACAAATCTATGGCCCAGCTAAGGTTGCAAACATGTGAGTCCTGCAACCACCCCTGCCTCTACCTCAGGTGAGACTTCATCTGCTTCACAGATGTTGTTGAAAGAGCCGGTAGTTAGGGTTTTGTTGGTGTGTTGTTGTAGCGTTGAACCCTGGGTCTGACCTTATGCCAACAAATGGTTCCGTTGCTGGGACCTAAAATTGTGATTGCTGGGAACTGAAGAAGAAGAAGATTTGTGCAAAGATCTGACCTGAAACTATGATTGCTGGGAACTAAGGAAGAAGAATCTTTGTACGAAGATCTGAACTGAAAAAGATAAAATCTCCATGCATAGAACTGTTTCCCTAATACACAACACTACTTGATCTGTGGAGATCTGTACCAGGAGCAAGGATCAGATCTGAAGAAAAGATGTAAGATTTGGGACCTTTGTGCCCTGATAAAGGTGAAAGTGAGACTAAAGAGGTAGGAACTGTAAGCTTTGTGCTATGTAGAAGTACGATAAGTGGAATTTTTTGTTTCTAGAGTATGAATATAAGTATGTTTGATAAGATTTTTCCTAGCTTGAAAACTAGGGAACTGATAGAAGAAAAAAGATTTGATATGTAGATTTGATAAGAATATGCATAGAGAGAATGTTTGGACTAACAAATGGATGCAGGACCCTAGAAAGAATTTTTTGTAGGTTAGCTACCATAATCCTAGCGCTCAATACATGAGAAGTTGGGGATAATTTAAGAGAAAGAGAGGATTAACCCGTTGTTACAGTTGCAGAAAACTAGGACATCTTGCTAAGGAATGCCCTGGAAGAAGACCTAGTTTCCTCTGTTGCAAAGCTATGGACCATGAAGTATTAGATTTCGCTAGAATGATTGCTAAGGTTGAAAGGATGAATATGAGACATGAAGACCACAAGAAAGGTCAAGCAACTGAGATTATGGAAGAGCCCCATAAAGAATCATAAAAAGTATTTCGAAAAATGAAAGAAACCCTTAATGACCACTGGCATATCAACTTATCAGAGATATTTTAAGAAAAAAAGTGCATTGAAACAAGAATACGAGACTTCGACATTGACTGTGTTCTGGATGAGGAAAAACAGGTGAATATCATGACAGAAAGAACTTGGTAACTTTTAGGGGAGCCTTCTATGTTTCCTTCACTGGGAGGAATAAGATTATTCAGAGGAAAAATGATAACCCTATGTGGATGACTTACCCAGATATCTATGAGTGCTCATGGAACTTCGATAGAGGAAGAATTTGAAGTTGTTAAATTTATTGAGAACAACACTCCATTTGATATGGTACTAGGAAAACCTTGGATTGAAGGAGATCATGCCAGAAGGAAAGAAGAAGAAGTCTTAGAACAAAAGAGGCAAGAGTTGAAATATTTCATGACTAGGAGGATCACAGACTTGATTGAAGAACAGGAAAACCAAGAAAAGCTATTTAAAACTAGAGACTTGGATGTCGAAGTGGGAAGAACACTATAAGACCTACAAACGACTGAAGTATCTATTCCAGATACAGATGAAGTATTACCCCTGATTTATAGGAAATAATCTCAACAACGCGAAGTTACTTTTCCAAAAGAAGATAAGAATCATAATGGAAAAAGGAATTCCAAGACGAAGCTCACAGGAAAGAAGGCTAGAAAACTAAGTAAGAAGAGAGCTAATAATGAAAAGTTACAGAAGGTTCCAGAGGGAACTTCACAGAAGATAAATTTGCAAAATTGGAACCTCGCCGGGATATCAGAACTGCATCACATGGCACTTCGCCATGGCGAAACAATATAGCCATTAGGAATAGTATAACCGTTAGACTGACGACATGAATGGGTATAAAGGCATTTATGGTCAGAAATTTCACCACCAGACCGTTGGGACTGCACCATAACAGACATAAATGAGTTAATAAAGGCTTCTCACCCATTGCAAGAGATCCATTGCCAAGTTATCTATTTATCCTGTCACACCACACAACGTGAACACTTATTCCAACCGTGACTATCTGAGCCCGCAGAATAGTTGATTTTGCATAGTGATCATCGTGCTATTGCCATCCATCCCATTGCATTGAGTAGTTACTCTTCGAACCTGAGATATTCAACCACGAGTGTGTATGTTCGAAGAACTTAGTGCACTCGAAGAGTCTGTGAAGGAAGTACTCATCGACATCATGACTAAGAGATTCATGTCTGAAATAGTGATGTCTATGGGTGTACAAGTGTCATCGATGAGAGGAGTGCAAGCCTCTCCATCGACTTCTCGCGGAGCTGGACCATCCCGACCATCAACAAAAAAGAGAACCAAACACAGAGATGACCTAGCAAATGCAAAGTTGATCCCGACCATATTGCCTAACTACATCCCGCCTCTGGCCAGAGCGGTGAGTCTTGATAGTTTGCCAAAATATTTCGAGTACGCCATGGTTTCTGCATACCTCCTGAAGGGGATACGAGCAGTTTGAGCGCAATAGGACAAGATCGCAACATTGAAGTTCAGTGACTTCAACCTCGAAGATCAAAAGAACTATAGTATGCTCGCCTCATATAAATACCTGACCAAGACGAAGAGGAAGAACTCAAAGATAATCCCCCAGCTGTGGATGATGAACCTCGTGCAGTCCACCCTATTAAATGTAATGAAAATCCCACACTTCGGAAGGCACCAGGAAGTCAATGCCTATGCCAAGCTACTCCTTTCATGTTACCATGGTGACTACTTATGGCTAGACCGCTATATCACAGTCGATCCGACACTGATCCATAGGATCACCAGATTAAGTATGCAAGGACACGACCCATAGGAGTTCTATCCGGGAAAAACCACAGATCGTGCACTAGCATAGAAGATCAAGGATACATACGACGATGTTGAAAAGGGGACGTGAGGCTACAAGGTAGCCTCCATACATAATGGCACAGTGCACCTAGCCTGCCAGTTAATATATAGAAAGTTAGTAAGGAAGAATCGACCCACGCAGGTCACATGATTTGTCATTGACCTTGCAGGAAAGTGCGTGGAAGGTCTACAGATGAACTGGGTGAAGTACCTAGTTAATCAGCTGGAACTAGACTACCGCAAAGCCTAGGATTAGGGCTATGAGCTTCAATTTAACTGGCTCCTGATCCTCATCACTTTTGTTTCCTCAGAGATGCCAGAAGGTTCAACCTTTCCGAATATTGAACCGTTCAAGCTGCTTGTTGCGAATTTCACCACACTCTGGTACTCGAGTGATATGAACAAACAGTGGCAGTCGAACACTGTTTTTCACACATATTACCTTCATCTGAAGAGAGCCATCGAAGATGAACCTCACATGAATTTGAAGACCCTATAGAGGTTCCGACCCCTAATGAAGTTCTACACAGATCGACACTTCATCTACATTATAGTGCGAGCCAATGAACATAAGGAGCATCTTCATTCGTACTAAAAACTCACAGAAGAGGACCTTGAGGTGATCACTAAGGACTAGTCCATAGACCTTGTTATCCCTGTTTACCCTACATAGACGTTTGACCCTAAACTGGACAACCCAGAGGCCACCCACAAAGAACAAAACACACCCGGCACCAACAAAAGGAAGGAGACTTAAGAGGTCCAAGACTTAAGCAGTGCCTCAGGAAAGACTACTTCAGTATCACCTGACCGAGGGGGTAATGATGAAGTAGAAGAGACAAATGGAAAAGAAGATGAATAGAATCAAGGCGAAGTAAAAACGCCTAGAGACAAGGTTGATCCCCTTAAGAAGAGGAATGTTTCTCCCCCAAAACCTTCTTCCCGGAAGAAATACAGAGCCACCATGATGAAGATGAAGACTGTGCTCACTACCGATGATTTTGATTTCATCATAACATCCCTAAATGATGCTTCACTGGAAATCGTGGAGAAATAAGAAGCTAAGCAGGAGGAAATGTATGACAGAATTAAGGTTGACCTCCGAGGGGTACAACAGGCCCTTCAGCCCACTCGCGCAGTGTCCACTGTGCCCTTTCCATCAGGTGAACTAGAGTTGGGAGATGAGCCAACCCAACTCCGCTGACTAGTTGATGCGTTCGAAGCTCGCCTTCGTCGTGCACAAGAAGAAATAGAAAAAGCCACCAGGCCTTGAAACAAGTGAAAGGAGTACTCGTATAACAATGCTGACTTGCACAACAGGAGAAGGTTTCTCTCCAGGCAAATTTTGAATAAGAGAAAGCACATATGCAACAATAAAAAACACAGTTTCTCGCAAAGCAACTCGAAATGAAAGAAGCAGTCAACAGAGCACTCCACTCTATGACAAGATTAGAACCAAAGGAAGAAGACCAAGTCACGCATCAAGTAAAGCAGCTCACAAAAGATATCCAGTAGCTACAATAACAAATAGCAGACTTAGATCTCCACACCATACCCAACACCTCGCAGGATGTAAGGGATCAAAGAGAAGAAAATGCTTGAAGCGCAATTGAAAGAATCAAAATAATTACCATGGAATGCAAGAAAATGAGTGATCACAGTGCCCACACGTATGAGAGACTCACTGAGAATATAGAATTGAAGGCACTAGAGTCACAACTATAGGAACAAGAAGAGATAATACATGCGCAGTTGAAGCCCCTGTTAGTTGTGGAAAGAATGAAGCGATCCCAAGAGCAGCGCACTGCCCAACAACAGGTCCACACTATTCAAAGAAGAGTTATGGAAGTAACTCAGAGGCTCCAACCTATATAGGATGAGGCTTACCAAATGTTCACAGAGATCGAATGTCGAGGAGCAGAACTGGAGCAAGTCATCACTGCTACTGAACAACGCCTAGAGGGACTTGTCAACGAAGCAGTCATACAAGAGTTCACTGAACAGGAGGCCGTGGCACAACAACAAGTCGAAGTAGCTCGAGCCAAGCTTGAGTCTTTTGAAGAAAAACTAGTCAGATTAGAGTGACTCAGGACGAGTCACAGGTGAGTGTTGGGGGCCTGTTGGTGCTTGACCGAGTTTTGAGGATTCTTGGTCATGTTTGACCTAATTTTGGGACTTCGACAGGATGTCGAAGGTGAAGTGAAATACAAAGTGAAGATTGTGGGATATCGACCCCTTTTAGGGCCCTTTTTGGGATTCAGATTATGTAATGGGCATGGGATTTTGGCCGATGTGTTTAGCCATGTTTAGGCCTATTTTGTAATGTATAAATAAGTAGCTAGGTGAAGTAAGAAGGAGAGACCTAGTAGGCCAGTGTGCTAAGTGCTAGATTTTGATCTATGTGATCAAGAGTTGTAAGTGCTTTGTGCATACTATGTGAGGCTTGCAAGGCTAGTGCAAGTATCTGTAAGAGACTGTGTGAAGGCTTGGTGCTATACCCTATCTAGAAGAAGGAGGATCTGGTGAAGTGCACGCAGATCTCTTGTTTTCTACGGAGTAGAACTTGGATGCTAGGTGATTTTAAGAAGCTTGACCAAAGATAATAAAGAAGAGAAGAGTCGGTGTATGTAGCCCCAGGGTGGGGGTGAACCACGTACATGATGTGTTTCTTTGCTTTGTGCGATGTATTGATGTGTTTATGTGTTTACTTGCTTAGTGATTTAATATAGATGAATGATCTGTTGGTGCTTAGTGCTTAATAATATGGATGGATGTTAGATATGACTTATGTATATATGTTTAGTGCTTAATACCTTAGATATGAATGAATACTGTGATACTCTGTAATTAGGGTTTAACTATGCTGTAACTAAGACTAGATATTGATGAATGTTAATTGTTGAGTGCTCTATTAAGTGTTAGAATCACAGATCTGGGTCCCATCTAAGGTTGCAGACATCTGAGTCCTTCTTCGCAGGTGTTGCCGAAATGGCCGGTAGTTAGGGTTTTGTTGGTGCGTTGTTGTAGCTTTGAACCCTAGGTCTGCCCCTGTGCCAACAATGCATTTCTGTTCGAAATCATAATCTGGTATCTTGTTTAGGTCACAGGTGTAGCAATTTTTATACAGATAACTTTGATACCGTTTACAGGGCCATTTTTGCCAGCAGGCATCCATATCCTCGGTAGGGATGTCATTTAACCCACTCTAGTACCTCTATCATGTCCAAGAGTCATCCATTCATGATAAACAATCTTCACACTTGATCGAATTAAAAGGCATACCTAAAGATCTTCTTAAACCTGAAATTGCTTCACTGCTAGCATGCCTGTTCAATACCCCAACGAAGTTTCTTTGGTATCATGTGTGTATTTACCTACTTCCAGCAGACCTGTTCAGTGTCTTGACGGGTTTGCACACAATTCCCACACATTATAATGCTTCCAACTCTCTAAAATTTGTTTATAAATTTTCAGAACTTCATGATATTAAGAGAGCAGGGTGATGCTGAAGATCTTAAAGTCTGGTAATGAAAAGATTGATCATTTAAGAATCATTTTTCTATTATGATGAATTTCATCATGATTTGGACACTTAGATTTCTGTTAAGAAACCATCTCTAGGATGGGGAAGCACATTGAGTTGTCCTCATTAAAACAGGGATGACGTTAGAAGTTTGTTAAGAATAATTGCATCTTCCTGTGGTTTTAATGAGAAACTAGAAACACCGATTGAACAGAAACTTACTTCCGTTGATATGAGTTTAGAATTTACTATTTGGGTTCTTGAAATGTTATCAACTGCTTCTAATGAAAAAGAATTTTGATTCCCTTCAACAAATGAATTGTGATTTATGATGATTTATTTGGGTTGTTGATAATTTATGGGGTGAATCATAAATCGTCAAGCCAAATGTCTCTTGAGAGCCTAACTGTTCACTTGGAAAGTGTCCGACTGTCCCTCAAATGTATGCAAATGAAAAGAGCTAGGACCCCATTTTTCAGAAATACGGTCCCAACCATAGGTTTTGGAATTTGGTATGTTCTCTCTTACCCTCGTGTGCCTTGTCCCACTTGAGAACCAAATCCCCAACATCAAAATTGTTATCAAATGATAAACTTGTATCAAACCAACTCTTCACAATTTGCTGGTGCTGATCCAGTTTCTATTTTTCTTTTGTTCTCACCTCTTCTAACTTTAATAAAGAATTTATTTGATTTTCTAGAGGAGGGCACTCTTCTTCTTGAACTTTCTGCGATGATTGCAGAGAAGGAAGAAATACATGTGGGGGGAGGATGGATTCTCTTCCATAAATGAGGAAGAAAGGAGAATTACCAATAGAGGCTTTTGGGGTTACCCTATCAACCCAAAGTGCTTTGTACAATGCATTGTGCCAATTATTGTGGTTTTCTGAAAATGTCCTTTTTATAATCTTGATTAAATTGTTATTTGTTGACTCGACTAGACCGTTCCCTTGAGGGTAATAGCTGGAAGAATACTTTAGTCTAATCCCTTTTTCCAGAGAGAAAACATTCATATCTAGGGAAGAAAAATACGAAGCATTGTCAAAACTAGACATTCAAGAATTCTGAATAGAGTGATGATGTGGGAGTTCAGAAATGACACTACCTGATTGGTGTTAACCAATTTCAAAGGTAAATATTCAGACCATCTTGTAAAATAGTCTGTTGCTATGAGAATGTACTTGTGATTTTGTGAGGAAGGGGGATTGATTGGTCCTATAATTTCTAGACCCCATTGCTGAAAAGGTGCATCTACAATGATAGGTTGCAAAGGAAAAGCTGCCATCTTTACCCATCCCGCAGCCTTTTGACGGATTGTACACTTGCAGGACAACGTATGGGCATATTTAAACAAGGTAGGCCAATAGTATCCAACCCTTATCACTTTGTGGGTAGTGGTATCTCCACCAAAATTGCCACTGGACTCACCTGAATGAAGTTGAACCAACACTTTTTAGGACTCCTCTTTTTCCAAACAACGCAGAAAAACACCATCAAAGTTCTTTCGAAATAATATATCATTTATTAATTGGAAAGATGCAGATTTGAGCCTAAGTTCCCTTTTGTTTTTGGGATCAAGATTGCGGGGAGAAGATCCATGCGTTAAATGAAATGTAATGTTCTGATACCAAAAATTGGGTGTAGTTTGTGCACAGTTGATCTGTTTTTCGTTATATTGATTTACATTTGATGTGTTTATTTGATTTTCTAATTTATCAACTGAACCAACCACTAATTTACATAGGCCTTGACCTCTAACAATTTGGACAAGAGTTATTTCAAGATTATATTCCTGTAGCGATGCTATCCAATTTTCCATTTTCTCACCCAACTCCTTTTGTACTAACATATTTCTTACAACGGGGTAAGGAACAACAACTTTGGTCCTGGATATCAACAGATAAGACCTGAAGTGTTTCACTGCTTTAAAAACATCATAATCCTATTGATCTACCATGGGGTAATTAAGTTCTTCTCCTTTAAAAGTAGAGCTCATGAAGGCAATGGGTATCTCGTTTCTTTCAGCGTTTTTCTGTGTAAGAACAACAACATAGGATCCATTAGATGAAAAAGTGTATAGAGTGAAATCCTAAGAAAAATCGGGACTCATTAGGGAAGGTTCTTCTATTATGGATTTTCTAATTGAATCGAAATATTGACTTTCTTGTGGTCCCCATCTTTACAAAACATCCTTTTTAATTAGATTTTGTAGAGGTCTAACCATTTTAGAAAAACTTGGTAAAATCGTTTGACAAAATTAATTTTACCCAAAAAGGATTGCATGGCCTTTCTGGAAGAGGGAGGGGGAAGTTTAGTAATGGCTTGGCTTCTCTTGAGATCAATAATCATTCCATCTTTAGACACTATAAACCCAATCAATTTCCCTTGTTCTACTATAAAGAATGATTTTTTGGGATTGAGAGATATGTCGAACTTACGACATCGTTCTAAGATAGCCCTAAGGTCAGACAAGTGATCTTTCTTGATTTTTGAAAAGAGAGTGACATCTTCAAGATAGACCACAACTGACTGGTTAATAAGGCCGCGAAAAGCAATATCCATTGCTCTCTAAAAAGTGGCACCGACATTTATCATTCCAAAGGGCATTTTCTTGTAGGTGTAAGTGCCCCATGGGGTACGAAAGGTGGTTTTAAGTTGGTCCGAAGGAGACATAAGGACCTGGTTGTATCCTGAAAAACCATCTACTAAAGATAGTCTTTCATAACTAGATACTTGTTGTAGGATTTGTTCCATTGGTGGAGCATGCTAGTTGTCTTTATCAGAGGCTCGATTTAAATTTCGAAAATCGACACATAATCGAATTTCACCACTTTTCTTCCCTACAGGAGCTAAGTTAGACACCCAATTAGTATACCTAACAGGAAAAATTATCTTTGCAGTTAGTAATTTATTTAGTTCCTTTTTAACGGTAGGTTCCAATTTAGGTTGCATTTTCCTCAATTTCTATTGAAAAGGCTGAGTCTGAGGTTTCATAGGGATTACATGTTGTATGATGTTTGGATCGAAATTTTTTAGGTCACCGTACATCCAAGAAAATACATCTTTAAATTATTTAAATAATTTTATAAAAGTGGATCTTTCTTGCTCAGAACATCCATTCCCCAGATTAATATTTTGAGGATTATCTCGTGTTCCTAAATTAACAGTTTCATAGATCAGAGAGGAACTATTAGTTTTTCAATTGACTACCCCTCTAAGCTTGTCATGAAAGTCATAAAATTTCTCTAATCTCACAATAGATTTGGGGATGGAGTTTACCAGCTCGGATGTTGATTCAGGAGATCGAGGATCAGATTTACCGTGAAGTCTCGGAGATTCTCATCGTGAGTGCCTTCATCAATAACTGCATCTTGGAAGGTGTCTTCCATATGAAGAAAGTTTATGATCTGTTGATCATCATAAAATACTCTCCAATTTGTGATGTTGTCCGGAATCGATGGCCTGAACAACAATTTGATCGAAAACATGTTAGGAGAAAGACCTTCAACGAACAACAATTTAGAAGCAACATTGGCTATTAAATCAGCTTCTAAATTACTCGTCCTAGGAATGGAATTTATATTAAATGCTATAAATTTATGCCTTAAACCCCATACCTCGGTTTGGTAATTCTTCAGATGCGGTGACAAACAATGTATCGCATTTCTTGCCTGTTTGACTACTATTTCTGAATCACCAAATACTGTCAAATTTTGCATGTCCATGTCCAGTGCTTTCCTAAGTCCCTACATAAGTGCTTTGTACTTAGCTGTGTTGTTAGTACATTCAAACTCTAATTGAAAAGAAATACAAGTGTTATTACCTGTAGGGTCGATGATCACACAACCAACACCTGCCCCTTCTCGGGATTTGGATCTATCAAAATATAGGGACCATATTTTTGTATCATTAGTAGTATTTGGCGTATTTGGTGAAGCTAGTGCCTGAGTATAGGCTGTTACTTCAGATTGATGTTCTGGATCAGTGATAGAGGAAATTTTGGTCATGAAGTTACCAAAAAAGGTATTCATTCCCTGCATTTCAATTGAATTTTCATTTGTAATGAAAGGGTCATTTAGATGATTCAGATCTGTTACGGTATGCTTAAGGTAACGTTCTTTGTTTATTCTGATCTTATTGGGATGTCCATTTTTAGGCAACCACAAATGAGACCATTCTACAGAAAAATAACCGTGTAGCTGTTTTGACTAATCTCTGCTTAAAAACATACCATAAACTTTAGGAATGTCAACAATGATAATATCAATTACTTGAAATTTTTTGGGATTGGATGATAATCTAATCAACACATTTTTAAGTTCACCGATTACTTTAACGTTCGTTCGATCTAACTGAATGATTTTTAAATCAGAAGGTTTTACTTCTGCATTAATTTTCTGGCATATAAACAAAGGCATCACATTTGATGATGCACTAGAGTCAACCATACAATTATGTACATTCCTATTAAAATTTTCAAAAGTCAACAAA
>SNQJ01S0019165.1:267626-293826 GCA_010110895.2 Picea sitchensis | reverse complement strand
GGTGGTGGTTGGGTGTACGGATTGTGGTGTGTCGTGGTACCAATCAATCCACCAGCTGAGTGAGACATCCCCAGTTTGTCCTGGACAAATGGTACGGGTCTCAGAGCATCAGGTAGTACTGTGTATAAGTATCATGACTGTGCATACATGAGGTCATACTATTGAGCCTTGCTGATGGTTGCCTCTTCAGTTTGGGGGAAGGTGGAGGCCACATCTTTGGCAAGAAGAGGAATGAGTGATATGAGAAACCAATCAAGGCATTGTTCTTTGGTGGTTTCTGCTTTGCATAAACTACGTCACTGACCCCATTCGTGAAGGTGGTCAGTGATATGTGTGGCTGAGGTTTGTTTAAACTCAGAAATAAGTTTGAGACCATTGTCATGATGAACTGGTAGTTGAAAGAAGGTCAAAAATGTTTTGGCCAAGGATTCAAAAGTCACATGGGACCCTGATTTTTCATCCACATACCACTTGGTTGATGGACCAGTGAGTGTGTGCTGAAATAACCTTAATTGGATGGATTCATCCATGATATTGTTTGAAGAGATCCATAGGTGAAAGGTCATGATATGTTTGGTGGGATCTTCTCCTGCCTTTCCTTCAAACTTGGGAATGTCCGAAGGTAGTTTGGTAGACATTGCAGGCCACGTGGGGTCATGAAATATAGGATCATTCATGAGCTTACTCAGATATGGTATGTTGATGGAGGCCAAATATGGCATATGGAGTGGCGTTGGAGGATTATTTCTAGCCATGGTGTGAGTAGGTAGTGGACCTGACCCTTGAGGGGGGTTTGGTGGGGTTGTACTTCTCCCTTGGGAAGAAGTGTACCCTCCACCTCCTTGTGAAGGAAAGATAGTGGATGGATGACCTTGGGAAGTGGACCCAAGTAAAGTGGAACCAAGAAACGTTGATCCCAAAATGGTAGCACTCACAGGGGTGTGACATGGTTGAGTTGATGAGTTGGCGAAACTAGGAAATCCTCCTAGGATAGGAGGGAGATTTTGCAAGTGTCTGGAACGACGGGGATTCTGTGGGTCCCCTATGATGTCTGACTAGAAAAGTGAATGGGTGCAGATGGTGATGAGAGCAATAAATGAATAAGAGACTTGTATACTTTGTACTTTCACAATATATCTCACAATCACATGTAATCAAAAGAGCATCATACATAAATCAATTGAAAAGAAGTATACATGTGGGTAGGTGGATTTTTTCCACATTGGAGAACAAAGAAAACAAATGCTCGTGTCCCAAAAATACGTAACGTCCTTCCTCTTAAATAGCACTAGACCTTCCAATAGCACTCAACAGTGGGGTCTGAAGCCACCAGAAGAGAAACTAGTGAAGGATGAAACAATTAGTTATAATGAGGGGTAGAGGGTGGATATATTGAAAGAGATGGTGACATTTCCCAATAGCCACACAAAATATGATCAAGGTGCAATTGCAGCCCACAATTTCTACCTGGGTAGATGTCCTAAAATTTTGGCCACTAGGTACCTCAATCAAAGTGCGACATTTAGATTTTCGGGCTCAGAAATGGGGCACGGGTTGGATCCCTTACAAGAGGTGGGTGCCTCAAGGGGGGATTCACAAAACCACTGGACCTCAGCCTTCAACCCTTCATGGGTATCTCTCTGCCTTATTGTGTTAGGAACACTTGACTTGGAGGATTTTAAAGTTCCCTATTTGTCAACTTCTAATGTTTGAAGATGTGAAAATAAGATAACGTGGAGTTATTTGGATGCCTATCCCCGAGATCCTACCTAGAATAAACAATTTATTTTGGCACCTCATGTGGAGGAAAACTTAGTGAGTTTTTAGAAATTTTTTAGATGTGGTTGTTTTGAGAGATTGGGGGTCTGAACCAATCTTGTTTGAATTAAGTGGGAGTGGATAATTCCTTCAAGAAATAGTGGGACATTTCAGGATCCCTTTGGAGGAAACCTACTTCAACCTCCACAATTCGAGATGAAATTATGTGAGTGAGTAGTGACTTTGTGTGTGAACAAGTGATAAAATTTTCCAAATTTTTAATAAGTTAGGTGTCACCTTACAACATGTGGACTTCCTGTGGTCCTTACAAATCTTGATTACCTATCTTACTAGATGTCATTGGTACAACCTTGCATAATTTTAAAGTCCTTAAATAACTAGCATGTGGACATATGGGTCCTTACCAATCCTATAAACTCCCTAATGTGATATAATCTAAGAAAGATTCAAATAACTATCCTATATTGTAAGCATGTGGGCATGTACAGGCCCATTACAATAATCTTTAAAGTCCCCTAGTGATGTAAACTAAGAAAGTAGCTTCAAAAACTATCCTAACTTTGCAACATGTGGGCATGTATGGGCCCTTACAAATTTAAGATGTTTTGAAAAGAAACTAAGAGGGTACCTAGGGGGGCTTTGTCCTCTCCTAAAGATTTTGTTTTTAAGGGAGATAAAATCTTCCCTCAATCATTTTTCTGATTCTCAATATCTCTCTATGGTGTGAGAGAAAAGCATACTTAATTATTGAAGTTTGATTTATGGTCCCAATACAAGTGTTTATATATGTGATAGCAAATTATCTTTAGCTTAGCTTTTACAATCAAAACAAAACATCCATGTGGAAAATGAAAGAAAAAAAGAGGAGAAATATGGTTCTTTTTTAACCCCCTAAGTGCCTATGTTTTGACTAAATCTTCATGGGGAGAGGGAATCTAAGTGTGGTGCATTTACAAATTGCATAGAATCAATATTTAGAAGGCTATGGACCTTCAAAACATCACAAAAAACTATTACAATGTTGGATTTCTGGACAGATGCGCAGGTCACAGATGTGCATGTGGTGCCAATGCACAAAGAACTGAGGACATGTTGGCACACTGTGCGCAGAATGCACTGAGAGACACAATGTTGTTGGTGCATAATGCTCGGAAGGCACGCTTGTGGGATGGAAAACCTGCACACGTTCTGATACTCGTCCAAGATTTTTTTTTTAAATGAAATTCTCCTCTTCCAGCTCCGAATTCAGCTCTTTGTAGGTAGGGCTAGGCTGGTTATGATCCATACAAGGTAAATAGGTCAAAAATAAGTTCTCAAACAACCCAAAGAGGGAGGAAATTGATACCTTTCTCTAGTATGGTCGCCAATATGTTGTATCCTTTTCGCCACTTGAATGAGCAAAATAGGGACACTTGCAAGTCCAGTTGGGTCTGTTGGATAGGACAAAAGTTAGTGTATGAATAAAATGACTCAAGCACATGAAATAAACAAACAACTAAGATAATAACAACTAAAGAAATGAAACTAAAATGCATAAATAAATTATAACCAAAATCAATCAAACAATTGATGAATATTCATGCCACCAATGGAGAGATTATATTAGTGGGAAACACCAAAGAAAAAGGGGGACTTATGGATCCCCTCTTCCTCCTCGGAAGGGCTCTTGAGTCCCCTATGTGAGAGATATTCTTACAAATGGAAAACTATAAAGTGAATGGTGAAGAAATCCAATATTATTCCCTCAAGAGATGAGGTGAATAACTTAATGAGATGATGCTAGTATGCTCCAAGAAGGAAAGAGGTTCCTTGTAGGAGAATAGAGGCAGCATAACAATACAATGAGACTCTTGAATTCATAGTGCACCCATGGCCTCTTTTTATAGAAAATCTTTGAGGCATTATCCAACCAGTCTTTAGTGTGAACAAGGGGCCCTTTAGGGCACCCTAGGTCTTTGACCAGCCCCCCACTCGGATTCAGCTCAAATTCGAGGGTCAAATCGACTTGGGAGCTGAACCAGAAGTGGGTGATGGGCTGACAAGAACCATAAATGCACCGTTCACAAGAGTGCATAACTTTTATCGTACATAGTCGCACATCGGGTGCATGTGCACTCTTTTGGATTTTTTGGCCTGCGCACATGTGCGTGCTTCCTGTAGTGTTTCTGCACATGTCAATTTTATAACTATTTGTATAGTTTGTGCTTTTTGGAAATGATTTTTTAGGGTTGTAGGTTAATTAATAGGTGTTTGGAGATGCTGGATTCCTGTAACCATTTGTGGAGGAAATTTCGGTGATAATAACTGGCAGTGATTGTGTATCACTGGAAAATAGTTGTGTACTACTACAGTGGTTGTGTACCACTGGAGGTGATTATGTATCATTGGACAATATTGTTTTACTACTACAATGTTTATGTACCACTGGTGGTGATTGTGTATCACTGAACAATAGTTGTGTACTACTATAACAATGGTTATGTACCACTTGCATTGGTTGTGTACCACTGGACAATAATTGTGTACTACTATGACAATAGTTGTGTACTATTATGACTTGACAATAATTGTGTTCCATTAGATGGAATTGTAGTAGCTGTGTGCTAGTAGTTGATTTCCATGAAGACTACCAAACTGCTTGGAAGTAGTTGTGTGCTACTATTTTATCATAGCAAAGTCAAGAGGACTAGGGTAGTAGTTGTATATTACTGGACTACAACAATAGTTGTGTACCACTAGACAATATGGGTAGTTTTGTGATACTGGATAACTGTAGCATAGCCTTGGATACCATGACAGATGATTTGAGCTACCGATGACATGGTAGTTGTTGTGTGCTACTAGTTGATTGCAACATGGTCAATGGAATACCTGAAGAAGACATCGTGAAAGATACCTCCCTAGCTAAGAGGGAGTGTTGATGTTTGGTAGCTGGAGGAGGTACTTTTCCTCCTAGACAATGTTTCTCATAAGAGAAGAATATTCTAGAAGAAAGAGAACCATTGAACATATGTGGAAATACCCCAGAAGAGAATTCGTCCCAGAAGAATAAATATTAAAGTGAAAATAGAAGCCTCTAGATAAGAATTCGACCCACAAGAATTAATAAAGTGGAAAACGAGTAATCAACTAAACATGTAGTGGAAGAATAAAATAGGAAACCAAAATGTCCCACACAAGACACCAATATTTTCAGGTATAAACCCCTGGAAAAACCGTGGAGGGAAATCCATTTCTAATGTTCTTTTATTAAGGTCAAATCAGGGCTCTCGTAACAGGGAAAATGACCCACTAAGAGAATATAAACTACAGACAAACCTAACAATGCTTGTGTTGTTGTACAACCCTGTACTAGCACACATTTTAAGGTGTACATGCCTTTCCTTTATAAAACTGATCTACATACATGATTGTTCCCTCTAAAACCCGTGTACATGTACAAAAACGCTATATGACGACTTTCGTACGATGCTACACTTTCCTTTGGATTCTATCAGCTGAAACCCACCTACAACTACCTTTCCTTTCTCTTCTCCTTGACCTGTATGACCTCTATATGAAAGTCTTTCTACACCTATCCAAGATCTTGAATCACATACCTTTGTGATCCAATCTTCTCTGCATCAACACTTGTATAGAATCTATTCACCCAACAAGTGATATTTCCTCACTCTCGTGTAAGCAAAAGTCCTTCTTTTCTTATACACTCCTCACACTAGAAAAGGTCCTTCTTTTTAATCCTCGAGCTTGGTAGATCTTTATGCAAGATCTACATGAGATCCATTGGAAAGCATCAAAACATAGATTTTGGTGCATTTGAGGTACATTTTAGTTTGACATTCAATATAGTTTAGGGGGTTCAACATATTTTCCACTGGTTTTGTAGATTTTGACTGTGGTTATGACCATGGGGATCAGAAGTGCAATATAGGTTATATATGCAAACTTAGTTCTAGTTGTGTTACTTGGTCATGCAAGAAACATCACGTCATTTATCTTTCTTTAGATGAGGTGTAGTATATCTAGAAACAATTTGCACTAACTATCAAGCACTTTCTCTTTGACAAATCCTTTTTGAGTTTGGTTTCCAGTAACCCCACTCGACCAATTGAGGTTGAAATACTTAATATGGCATCATTCTTGGTCAATATCCAATTCAACATTGATGCACTAAGCACATAGAGATACACATGCATCTTATTTGTAAGCTTATACATGATTAGGTTGTTGACTTCGCTTGTTTATGAACCAAATATGAAGATGCAAACATCTTCACAAAGCCCTTGATATAAGACAAGTTTCTTCATCTTCACTTGATGTTAGGTGTGAAGTGAGTTGTCATTAGAGGGGGATAGGTGTAATTCCTTCTTCCTTCACCTTTTTGTAAATCCATTTTCATAACCCATGTTGTTTGTATGAGAGGATGTTATGATATTATAAATCAGGGGAATGAAAAGACTAATTTGGTCTAATGCGCTAGTCATGTGTGATATAATTACTTGTTTCTTTAATGCATTTTGTACATTAGTTATTTGACAATTCTACCTTGTGCATATATGTGATCTGATGATCTTCCTATTCTCAATTACATTGACACTTGATTTGTGTCCTTTCACCTATAGGGTCTTGATCTCTGTTTAAAGATCATGGAGGGTCATTTTCACACAATAGTATTAGAGGTATAAGGATTACCCATGTAACAAAGTCGCCTTAGTGACTTTAGGTCAAAATATTAGGGTTTTCATCTTTTAGGGTTTCGGTCTGTCAAGCTCTTTATAAGAGTGAGGACCCTCATTGTAATTGTGTACCATTGAATAATAATATAATATCGTTTAGTGTTTATGGAGATCATGTTTTTGGTATTTCTTTGGTTCTCGTAATAAATAGAGAGATACGGTAAAGAGAATGATGTATTGGATGTAAGCCTATCTTTAAGGATTCTACCACTTGAATTTGGTGTCTTGATCTTTGACACGTGTAAGATATTTTTCTTTAATGTCCAACTATCTCATTGTACACTTGCAATTTTTAACATCTCTAATCATGCAACTTCTCTGCATGAATGGAAAATTATAACAACACTATCATAATTAAAATTATTCTAGGAAGGAGGAAAATATTTGAGTTATATTTCTTGAAATTAGTCTTTAACATATATGTATTAATGATTATCTCAAGGACGAGCTTGATGATTATTTATGCGTAGTGGGCAGACCTGGGGTTCAACATTAATTCACCAACAAATCCCAAGATACTGGCCCTTTCAACATCACTCGAAAGTAGTTGAAGTCTCACCCGAGGTACTTATGGGGACTGCAAGAAACAATATTTCGCAGTCACGAAGGGAATGGAGACAATTCTAACATTCATTATTACTTAACAAGCATGCAATATACCCTGTGTGTAAAATCATAACAACAACATAACATATGAGAGATTCATCTTACTTAACCATTCAACACATGCACACAACCATTATATACATATTCATATTAACCATACATGCATTACATGTGCGCCATAAACAAAACATAAAAGAAACACATCAAAACATACATAATGACACAAATATTTAACATAGTTCACCCCAAACCAGGCTACGTCCACAACGAATGAATTCTTATATTATTCATTTAGGTTCAATCCTTACAAGTGGTGTGCAATGCACTTAAATACGATATATCATTTCTATCCAAAATACCCTATCTATTTGCATATACAATGCACACTTAGCTCCTTTTCTCATCTGTCACTTCTCTCTCATCTCTAACTCCAATCACTACCCACTACCACTCATTACTTTATCAACTAACTACTTTCTACCCAAAACCCATACATATTTATACATTGATGTTAGGGATTAATACAGTACAAAATGGACCAAATGATCTAACTACTACTAACTAACTTCCACCTTCCGTGTGTTGGCTCCTAAATATGCAATAACTATCTTCCATGTGCGCTTCTCCTTTGCTAACTTGTCGTGCGATTTGCTCCTATGTGATTCCCAAAACTTACCCAAAATGTCCTGCTCCAACAAGCCCCCAACACTCACCTGTGGCTCATCCTGAGCCACTTCAAGATTGCTTCCAGGTCTCTATGAACTTCCAGAATGATTGCAGAATATGGAAAACATTGCATGAGAGTACAATGATATGGGACTGTAAATGGTGGAAAGGCAAAGGAAGATAACTTATCAGAACGGTCCATAATAGTAGAAAAAGGGGCGATAAGAAAATCCTATTCAAGAGAATAATGAGCTAGTGGTGCAGAGAAATCTAAGTGTGTTACAGAGAAGGTCGGGTGTGTTTCAAAGGGTTATGGAGTCAACAAAAGAATGAGATTCCCCAAGAGCCACAAAGAAACAGCGTGGTAAGAAAAAAAAAACACCAGAAAAAGAGATGAGGGTGCAACAACAGGCTCATGCACTGAAGATTGAAACTCTACAGGAGGAAGCATATCTAAGGTTAGAAAACTTCCCCAAAATAGGAAGGCAACGAGGTCGTAACTGAAAAGGATCAAGAAGAAGATCAGGAACACGAAGAACAAAGGAAGAAAACTTGTTGCGCAGTAAGAACCTGGGTATTTCAATATTAGTGATACTTGAGAAACAAGAAAACCATCTACCCAGATTGAAGTATAAAGTTAAGAAGGAGTTCCTCGCTTATTCGACTCAGTAACTACCCAGGAAGAACATTCTAATTTAACACTACTACATAAGAGATATTAGCACAAGCAAGAAAAAATATCACAGCTGCAAGGGAGACATTCCAGAAGTTCATAGAAACCTCGAAGCAAGCCACACGTGATCGTTGGGGATCTGTTGGAGTAGGACATTTTGGGTAAGTTTTGGGAATCGCACTAGAGGGAACTGGGCGACAAATATACTAAGGAGAAGCGTGCGTAGAAGACAATTAGCACATATTAGGAGCCAACGCATGGACGATAGAAGTTAGTTAGTAGTATTTAGGCCATTTGGTCCATTTTGCGATGGGATAAGCCCTAACATCAATGTATAAATATGTATGGGTTTTGGGTAGAAAGTATTTAGTTGATAAAGTAAGGAATGGTAGTGGGTAGTGATTAGAGTCAGGGATGAAATCGAAGTGACAGATGAGAAAATGAGCTAAGTGTCCATTGTATGAGAGAACGACTAGGGTATTTTGGGTAGAAACGATGTATCTTGTTTGAGTGCAATGTGCACCAGTTGTAAGGATTGAACCTAAATGAATAATTTAAAAAATGAGTCATTGTGAATGTAGCCCAGTTTGGGGTGAACCACGTTAAATCTTTGTATCATGATGTATGTTGTGATGTATTTATTTTATGTTCTGTTTATGGTGCACATGTAATGCATGTATGGTTAATATGAATATGTATCTCATGGTTGTGTGCATGTGTTGAATGGTTAAGTAAGATGAATATGTCATATATTATGATGTTGTTATGATTTCGCACACATGGTATTATATTGCATGTTGAGTGGATGTTAAGTAAGAATGAATGTTAGAACGGTCTCCATTCCCTTCATGACTATGGAAGCCTGGTTCCTATAGTCCCCATAGGTACCTCGGGTGAGACTTCACTTTCTTGTGGGTGATGATGAAAGGGACGGTATCTTGGGATTTGTTGGTGAATTAATGTTAAACCCCGGGTCTCCCCATTGCTCACCAACAATTATTTTCTCTATTTAATGAAGAGTCCATTCTTAAATGATACATCCTCATATTATGAAGTATATTCCATTAAAAATAATGATTGTAATTTAGTTAAAAAATGGTACGTTCCCATATTATAAAGTATATTTCATAAAAAAATAATGATTGAAAACCTAAAGTATCAAAAAATACATAAATTAACCATATACCTCTTTTAATATCTTACAAGATCTAAGATTATAATGAAACTCAACAACTTTATCCATGTTACTATAACTTTATGACGAATAATCTTAGATTACCTCATTACTGATAATGTCTAATATACTCTAATATAATTAGGCCTAAATCAAATTTTAACAAAGCATCGCTTTAAATAATTAAATATTAAATAAAATAATTATTTTAATAACTCTATGATGAATGGAATTTCCCAAATATGTTTTGAAAACATAGCATCCTGACGAGAAGCTGCTTGATGTTTGATTATATATGTAATGAAGGCCTCTTGTAATACATGAAAAACACATAATGGAAAGCAACTTGACTTTTATTGAACTCTCACATCATTCCAATGATTGTTTTATGCATAGCTTAAACCCTAATAGATTTGTATCCTCCTTTCGTGCGTGGCTACTTTCTTTGGTGTATTTTTTTCTTGAAGAAAACCTAATTATATCACTAATTATATCATTGTAGGGAAAACAAAAGAAATAAATGGGATGCAATAGTGGGAAGACCGAGATAAACAAGGAGGAAGGTCTGAGGGTGGAGGCAGAAGAGATTGAAGGGACCTTTTCCATTTTTTACCACCCACACCATTTTTAGTCCCCACGATATATGAACTTCCAAATGACAGTGCATGAACCATACCCCTGCATATAAAATATACAACATAAATATAATCATTAGAACAACATAAATATAATCATCAGAACTAGATTAATACTATTGAATATACTGATTTGAATTTGAATTAAGATGCAATGGAAGGTTGAATATGAGATGAGAATATATATCTAATACTTGGATTGTCCGCGTGGAACTTGATAGCTTCCCAACCTCCTTTGGGGAATCCTACAGTGTTTCTCTCGACGGGGTTAATGAGGTTAAAGTTTCGTGCATCAGTTGATTCGTTGTAGTTTACAACACCTTGGCCTACCACGAAGAAATTGAAACCATGGAGATGGACATGATGGTTGTCCGTGCTGAAAATGTTGGTGTCTTGAAGAATCAACTATACGGTTGCATTGAAGGGAAGGACTTTCACTCTGGTCCCATTCATAGCCTGTGTATTATTGGGTGGAGTGCCCGTGTAATTGAATGGGAATGGAGGATTGTCTGGAAAATTCGTCTTATAGATTCCTTTCATCTGCTTGAAATAGTGGGATTGAAGAAGAACAATATTTGGAAGAACAAAAGAAATGTTGTTGACAAAGGCAGTGAATCTAGTCATGTTGGGTGCCTGGCATGTGGCATTTCACATTCCCTTTGGACAAGGATTCAGAATCGTAAAAAAAATCTTCTTGTCCACCGTCTGAGGAACCAATGCCAGGAATTGTGAGTTAGCCAAGCTTTTAAGTTTTCCACTAAAGTTGGTTGCAAAGGTTGTGTCATTGAGGGCTGGAAGTTTTGGCATCATAATGGTGGAGGAGTTAGTAGAGTTAAGAACATTATAGCTTAATATTCCTGCAACAGTGGAATTATCAAATGTTCCACCACCTGTAGCAAATGGGCGAGCTGCTATGAAAAACTGTTTAACTTCGCCAACATTAACAGTAGCATTAGCAGTGAATAACACATTGGTGGTATGGCGTTATAACAAGAGTGTCTGCTTGAAAAGGCTTGACATAAACTGCATCTACCTCCACTACAGTCAAACTGTGATTTGCAATGGCAAGAAAAATCTCATCATTGAGTGCAACATTGATGACTCGAAGAAGATATGTCTTCCCAGGAACTACACTCAGAGCGACTATATCTACATAGCATGGCATGGTCAATCAATGAGTGCCATCCTCATTTCTACCCAATAAATAAGTTTCTTAAAATATATTTAAATAAAATTACCATTAGTAGAGGAGCAGTTGTAAAGTGGTCCAGGAAATCCATTTATAGTGTAGGCATCAGACACATTTGGACCACCTCATGTTTGGAGAGCCTGATCAATAACCTTCTCGGTATTTGTATTCCACCATTCTCCTGCAAAGTGAAGGGGAGCACTTATTAAATTCCATCTGAGATGGGCTCTGACAAATGGCCATTGCCATAGTTACAAGGTCCATATGATCCATAAAGAATTAGGATATATAAACTTACCCAAAATAATGGGGACTTCTTTGTATGGCTTGGGAAATGGGTAGGGAACGTGTGGCTTAGGATATATAATGATGGCACCGTGTACACTAGCTCTTAACCAAGAAATGTGCACGTGCCACCAAAGAGTTCCTCTCTATCCTACAATGGTGAAGTTATAAACATAACTCATTCCAGTTTGAACTGGACATTGGGTGACATAACCAGGACCATCCGCCCATCCAGATCTCAGTTGTCGAATCCCATGACTGCATACATGATCTCTAAAATCAATACTACTATTCATTAGATCTCACTATTGCATGCAACCTGTTCACGCATTTATGAGTGAATAGAATTAATATAATTACCAATGAATAGTGATGTTGTCCTTGACGTGGTTTACAAGTTTTATAATTACCCGATCTCCCTCGCGAGCAACAATTGTACGTCCTAGATACTTTCCATTCACTGTAATCAAAGGTTTTGTGTGGAAAAGACGTGTTACATTCTTTAGCCTCACCTGCAATGCAATGCATTTATAATTAGGTTAATATAATCAAACACCCCCAATGAACTTCAACATAGTATAAAAAATTTGTAGTATATATAGTTACGTTGAACTTGTAATTCTTGGTTGTCTGCCAATGCTTTCCTGCTGCTATATCCAGGTACTGAATGATGATAAGTAGGATGACAATTAACAAGTACTTCACATCTGGGGAAGGGCAAGGGAAAAGCAACGTCTTTGATCTCAACATTTTTGTCCTTCTACTTATAAACTATAAACCTTAGCTGAGATTGTTGTGATCAGCTAGGAAGCTTAAACTATGAAACCCTAGCTGAGATTGATGTGATCTGCTGGGAAGCTTAAACTATGAAACCTTAGCTAAGATTGCTGTGATCAGTTGGTAAGCTTTGGCATTTATATGTATACCGATCGTTTATCTTCAGTCCCGCAGAAGAATGTCCCTTGCCTTTCTCGCAGTGGGGTATAATTTGGTGGAATAGGAAATCACAAACAACCGTGGCCATTGGCCAATTGGAAAGAGATAACCATTGACTCATTGTCATTGTAGGGTGTACCAACTCCAAAAGAGTCGTTCGTTGTAATAAGGGTCTGGTCGTTGTAATAGAGATTAGTGTGCAGGTGGAGGAGAATGTTGAAAGACTTAATATCTGGTTAGAACATGTATGCTTTTCTGGCATGGCAGGAGGTCATTTATATTGGTACTAGACTCATGCTATGGACCACCACTATCCAACCTCTCTTGTTTCTCTAATTGTCTCCTTAAATTCAATTCATAAAAACCCTCTCTCATTTCGTAGAGAACTTACCGCCATTGCTATCATATTAACATTGCTATCATATTAACAGTATTTTGAGAATGCACTCTTTGAAAGAATTTTTTTGTACAGGTGGGCGGTCTCGACTTCGTTTTCATAAAAATTTCTTTTACTTCCATTACACATAATTGACCACACCAACCCAAGTCCAATTCAATTCCTCGTTGAACAACAAAGCCATTTTAAATTACTCAAACCTCTTATGTCCCATGTCCCATATTATTATATTTGATATCATTTATGGGATATTAACAAATGAACTAATCTTGTCCCATATTGTTATATTAGATATCATATATGGGATATTAACAAATGAACTATTAATTGCATCTAATTCTTTGATATTTTTAGACATTTAAGGAATTCATTAAATGAATTATTTTTGCTTCCAAAAAGTTAAAGAGCATAATTGAATATCTTTAATATATTTTCTCTCCTCTATATTAAATTGTAATAAGCAATTTAATAAAATCTTTATAAAACTATTACAATAAAATTATATATATATATATATATATATATAAAAGGTTGAATATCAAAAACAACATTTTTATTGAAATTCACTATCCAAAAAGCACATGTATGTAATGACTCTTACTATTGTTCAAGTTTAATAAAATGTTAAAAATAAAATTAATTTATATTATAATATTCATAAAAAAAAAAAATATATTATAATATCTATAAAAAAAAAAAAAAAACATATATCACAAAGTATCATAAAATAAATTTTTTATTTTTATTTTTAATATTACGCATAATTTTAATATTTTTTATCCATTCTAGTCTTGAACCTTCTATTCAACATAATATACGTGCAATTATTCTAGTATTATGTGAAAAGTCATCATATAAGTGCAAATATATAACTTTGTGATTATGAGGTTATGCATTAACCCAAGGTTTGACGGTTTTATCATAATCAAACAATTTTTTATTTTTTTTAATTGTAAATCTTGATACATCAAATTTTTTTTTTTTTCTTTTAATTGTACATCTCCATATATCCTCTGAGCATATAATTTAAAAAAATAATAGGTAAGGTGATAAATAGTAGATATTAATTATGGCTATAAAAAATCAAATTTTGTAAAATATTGATTTTTTCTTTGTCTCGAAACAAAACCCATAAATATTTTAAGATTATGATATATGTTAAGATATAAATAAATTTAAATTGGTAAACAATATATTTTAAAATATATATATATATATATATATATATATATGAAATTTCATAGTACTATCTATAAGTGTGTATGTAGTTTCATCAATGAATGATGGATTTGTATAGCTTATTTAAAAATAAAGTAAAAAATAGAGATATTGAGAGCCATTGGGAAAAATGGAGGTTTTAATGTTTTTGCATTCCAAACCATGTTTGTAATTTCCAACCTAAACTTGAAGCAATAATCAATAAACATCTAATTTACAATTCGCAATCCTACCAAATAAAATTTTAATTTAAGGATCATGCATGCATTATAAGAATGCATGAGCATTCTAAAGAATATTCATGCTAAAAATAGTGTGTTCTTTTCTAAAAGGTGCACATGCTATTCTGAGTAAACATTCAGAATTCATATTATTCTTGTCCCTTTTCTTAATGCCCATGGTATTGTAGAACATAGCCCTTATGCCCAATGCCTATGATAGCTTTGTTCATTCCTATTAAGCCCAAAAATATTTATTTAGGGCTTAAGGCCCCTTTTTTCCTACCTCGACCATGGTAGGAGTCCTAAGACCCATTCTTATTGTGAAAATCATACTAATTGTGCCCTATTAGGGCCCATATGCCTTTTTTTATTCCTTTGTGTTACGAGGAAAATCTCTCTATGGCTAGGGGTAAACCACAACAAACATAAATGACTGCAGAAATCAACTCTAATCTCAAATATGCTATATAAAAAATATGCTAACAAGACAAGATAAGATGCCTACCTTGTCGAGATGTTCGATGAAGTCCATCGTTGAACACTTGAACCAAAGAAATATACCTGCAACTAGTCCTCAACAACGAAGCAATGCAAGCATATGGTGATAATATATAATGTTAGCACATTCAATAACATAATCCATCAACATTCATAACAAATACGCACATGGAATAATAATTCAAATATTTGTGAGATATTAATTGGACGAAAAAAGAGTATTTCTATTAATATATAATCAACATAAGTGAATTAGTTACAAAATTTTGTGTCGGCAAGGTCCATAATCGAGAAACTAAATTCCTTCCAGCTGGGCCTCCACCACTTCAATCCTCCCCCAAAGGCAAGCTCATATAAGAGAGACAATGGAGTTCTCAATCAATAAGGGAAGAGCTTGGGGGATGAACAATGTGTTCAGACTTAAAGGACAAAGAGATGTAGACTCAATGTGAAGTGAATAATTTCTCCAGAGTAACTTTGCTCTCAAAGATGAATTCTTTCTCCTCTTTTCCATAGCTTGGATTTGGACGATTTATAGTCTTCAATTAGAAATGAAGGGCCAAGTCAGAACATTTCCAGTATATGGAAGGCCAAGGATCATTGATCTCGTGATGTGACATGGAAACCCGACACCATTTTTTAATTTTGGGCACATTTCCCGATGTATGCGGGCTGTAATGGTGCAACCCACATACACACATTCTATAATATAGGCAGGGCACGTATATGTGGACAAATCATGTTTTTAGCTCCGAGATTTGCAAAAAGGGACTTCAAGTCTGCATAGGGAAATGGAAAAAGGCCATGTGTACAATATTGTAGGGGGTGAGTCAAATCTTGCTATAACAGATGCCCCCTAATGTGTGAGGTCAGAGGAGTATCTGCAATGGAAAAAATACATTATAAGACCCAGAAGTGGAGTAATGGAGACCCAACTAGATGAACTAGTTGCTCATTACAATCTGTACCGACTTTGCATACATGGATGCCGATTTGAATTACATTGTAGATCCATGTGAAAATATACCAAACAACTGTCCATGGCCATAAATAGGAAAATAAAAATGTGGTTACTTGCCAAAGGCTATCATAGTCACGAACAAGGCCCAGTGAAACTAGTCTCAAAATCAATCTGAAGATATATGTATACAATGGAGTACAATTTGAACTCCCATGATCATTGAAGTCACACAGATACTGGTCCAATGAAAAGGTAGCAACAACTTAGGAAAGATGTGACTATAAACTAATGTCTTCAAATCTTCTACACAATCCACCATAGGTGCAATTATACATCATGTGAATAAAGGAGTTGAGGTCGAACACAATGAGACTTCATTTATTATCGGTCATTGAGGTATACCATTAAAAAATGTGAGACATCCTACCGATGATGAAAGTAGGTACCAAGGAACTGAGTACATTCTTACAAGTGTGAATAAAGGAATCAGGGTCGAACACTTGAAGAATCAATTGATCATGAGACATTGATGTATTCCCAACTATCGATGGTGAGAGAACCTGCCACTAATGACTACAAGCTTCTAGGCACTCATAGGACTTTAGGTCTCATCTCTAGAATAGATGAGTTGAAGTCGATGGAAGGAGACTTGCTGAAAGGAGAACATTAAGGCATCTCTCATCATTCAGCATGAGGTACAAAGCAGGAGATTTATAATTTGGAGGAAATTGGACAAAGAACATGTTCATGAACCAACGACCCTATGCGTTTTTCTCGTGTGCGAGGTGCAAGAGGTACATGAAAAAGACCCTTTGAATAGCAGCTAATGAGGAAAACCATTGACAAAGGCGAGGAAACCACCAATAAGTCTAATGGAATCCAAGACATTGCACAAATCCCAATGTGTGAATAGATGTCTTTCCGTCGAACACAAGGGAAACCACCCAATCAACGACCTATAATGAAATGTTGACTGCCCGGTTCAAGTTTACCTACCAATGAGGAAAGTAGGACCAGGGTGCGCAATATGACTACAACTTCATGTGATTCTGAGACAAACTGAGGGTATGGCCAACATGAAAAGTCAAGAGTTCCGAGGAATGGTTGGCATAGGTTGATAGGCATCCTTTGAACAAGAGCATGAGACATATGGAAGACTCAGACAACATAGACTCAATGATGAAACCATGAGATGCAGGAGGTGTCAATCAAATTCTCCTTAGGGACTGGAAGAGTAACTAGTCAGGGGAGAAAATTCTTTGTAATGAGCTCAACTTCCTAAGGCTATGCTAAACCCAAAATTATGATGACAAGTGGACTGAAAATTTTGTGCTCTGTTCAAAGTCGACACGACTGCTGCCAATATAAGATAATACTCCCTTCCTGCACGCTTTTTTTTTTTTTTTCATAGTCAAATGAATGCTATGATACAGAGGAGGGAATGAGTGTCGCAAGTAAGAAAAACTAGTTCCAGCAATGGAACATACCTATGCTCAATGCAAGGAGGTGCATGCAGGTGATGGACACTCGAGGGAATGTTCCCTACTAGGTATAGGGTGTCAAGTTGCGAAGGATATAAACAAGGATAAGCTTGGTTGAGGATGAAAAAATGCTGAGGAAAATGGTTTATAACACAAATCAAGAACTGATAATAGGCTCAATACTGCAAGCAAGGGCAAGAGATGCAATCACAACTTAACACCAAAAAATGTCCTTTTCTGTAATATTAGTCTACTTGGTTTGAAAAAGGGATAACGTTGTACCAAATAGACGTCCTTTCAAATCCAATTTACGAGTGTGAAAGAGACAAGTTCACTCGACAATCTTTTCGCTTTTTGAAAACGAGTCAGAAAAGAGCTTAAATCAAACTCACTTGGGAGTCCTCTAGGTATAGGTCAACATGTTTATGAGTGAGAAATGAGGTTCAACATAAAGTCATGTATTATCTATAAGAGACTCCCGGTCCTATGGAAAAAATCTTTGCATGGGAACCGAATGAAGAAAAGGATCTAACTAGGGCACCCATGTTTGGTAAGTCTCTACCACTTGATAACGACATGTCTTATAGTAGATGGAAGGTTTTGTGTCACAAAAAATGGGTTTGTACCTAAGGCATATGAGTGACAGTTATAGGACAATGAAAAAGTGCATGGTGGAATGGATACCTATCATATATGTTGGGTAGTGAAAATACATGCCCGTGGTTACGAACGATCCACATAACACTGAAATCTACAAGAATCCCTGGTGAAAACTACAAAAACCAACTCAATCCACTGTTGTATTAGTCCATTAGGCGACACAAATGACTCAAAACTATAGAAAGTGGGTAAAAATTGTTATAAATAGCAATAAAACAAAAAAATACTATGTCATATTGAATTTTTACCCAAATAGTGAAAATTGGACCAAATTACCTCCGATCTTCAACTGGTGATTGCGGGAGCGTCGAGTGATGAAATCAGAAACCATTTCTACTAGGTAATTCCTCTTCCTTTCTAGTGGATTAGATTTTTAAATTAGGTTTCAAAATTTGAGTAAATTAGGGTGCAAATTGAGTAATTCGGTGTACGTGGGATACCATTCATTGGGTCGCGTATACATGAGGTTATACACGACTGTGTAAAATACAGGGCTAGTGTACTTAGCCCTATACGCGACTGTAAATGCAGAAGCCTGCATACAAGTCCATAATCAATGTTTTCTATGGTTTCTAACTAAAAAATTGACTTTTATTTGGTAGGATGGTTATAGAATGGAGGGAAAGGGAGAACGAGGAGGTAGATGTTGTCCCAAATGGCCTTGAAAATATGTGTCTTGTACAAATTTTGGGCACTCAAAGGGATGAGGGCCCAGGTGAGGTTTCTTGAGATGTTTGTGGATTATTGGGATCCTGATAGTGAGATATTCAACCTCAATGAGAAACCATTGAGGATTGAAGTCGAGGATATATACTTTTTGACTGGGTTATCGCGCCGAGGTGAGGTGTTGAACCTCAAATCCCAGGGAGTTGGGATCAATATGAAGATAGAGGAGTACATAGACACTCACTAGGTAGAAGGGACCGCGAAGGTTGGGAGTCAACTCCCCATCCGAGCGATAAACAATCTCAGCCACAATATTGTTTTCCTCGTGTTGATCAAGATCACAAGATCAACTTCGTTGCACCAAACATCGAGACCGCTCATGTTCTATGCTATAGAGTGCTTGAGACACATAATATATGATTGGTGTACCTCACTACTGGCTAATATGAAGATCCAGTTGACAGAGTGCAAACAAGGTAGGAAGAGGAACTTTGGGTTTGCCTCTATCTTATGCAGCTTTTTCTTCGAGTGGGTTCCAGGTTTGGGACCTAGAGTTGAGATGCTTCTGAGAGGATATCATGATCCATCCATGGGATAGTGGATTGAGTTAATGAGACAACATGGGGGAGGTAGGGTTCCCACACCCTACAATGAGGATTTCTTCTACTGGTGGAGGTGACAGGTCATTTCTCTGAATGACTACCCCTATGCAACGATCGAATTCATAGGGGACCCTGAGATTCCACTACCACTAGGGACCGCTTACAAGGACATAGGTATGTCAATTTTTTTTAAATATTTCATTTTTTTTTTTAATTTTTGTATAGTGAAACAAAAATATTTTTGGATGATTCTTAAGTACTAACTAGACTCTTTTGTGATGCAAATGTGGGTCTGCGATGACCATATGGGCTTCCTCGACATCATCGGAGGCACCAGGGGGATGAGGCAGAGAGAGGAGAATCAGAGAGAGTCCTTCAAAATGTGCAGGGAAACCTGTCTCATTTGACTCATAGGATTCCGATGGTTCAGATAGAGGATCTGCCAGAATCCATGCGACGATAAGTGGTTGGTGTGCCCAGATCTTGGGTGTGTCTCTTTCGACGTCTCGCAAACACCGTAGTTTGTTATCATGACACACTTCCAGTGCCATAGGTGTAGATGTTGTGGATATTTTATTATCAGTTGTATATGTGTATTGAGGGTGTTAGCCCCAATTTTGTACTATAAACATCATATTTTTTGAAATATATATAAAGCAAGGATATTCGGCTTTACTTATATTACAATGTGTACATTAATGAGATGTTTTTCTTTTCTTTAGTTATGTGACAAATGACAATATAAAACAAAATTAGCATAATCATCAGATACATAATTATAACTCCTAGGTACGTGATAATAAGTTATAAAATCAAACTGTCGTTCTAAAAGATGTACCCGTAGGAATCGTCAGAGTAAAGTCAGGTCACACACGTGGTAACTGCCACTTAAATGACATACTACTAACTTTATTCATGGATGGACCTAGGCATACACCACCTTAAGACACCAGTAGACCCTTGGGTGAGTAAACCACCCAAGCGACGTAATCCAAGTTCTGTGTATGATGACTGGCTCCGTCTATGAAGCCTAAGTAGACCAAAGACTCCGTTGACATCTTCCAACCAAGGGAAAAACCGATAAGCAATATGAAGATGAAAAGAAAGGGAATATATATATACACTAAATTACATTAGTATACAAAGAGTTCCTCCCAATATTGGGGCTCAAGCGTAATATATTTTCAAGTAGATCCCATTCCTCGGCTCAGCCAACATATTCCCTTCATAATATTCTAACTCATAGGCTCCTTTTTCTAAGACATGTCGCACAATATAGGGACCGTGCCACATGGGTTTAAACTTTCCTACCCCCAGTGGTTCTTTGTCTTGATCATATAAGAGGACCAAGTCACCCTCAACATACAACCGAGGATAGAAAGACTTATCGTACTGAACCTTGACATGTCTTTTGTTTTCCTTGATAGTCGTAGAGGCATCTCAATGCTGCTCGTCCAGACTCTCTAGGTGTACAAGGCATCGCTTGAGATTGGAAGTGTCAGGTAGGAGCATGACTGGCAACTTAAGAGAAGGGAGTTGAAATTCAATAGGTAATATCGACTCCACACTGTGTACTAACTGGAAAGGGAAAAAACCGGTGGCAGTCTTGACCAAGGTTTGGTATGCCCAGAGTGTAGGATATAGCATAATGTGTCAGTCAGATTTACTTTGGCTGAAAATATTCTGCAAAATGGTCTTGAGAGACTTGTTGACAACATCTACCTGCCCATTTTCCTGGGGGTAATAAGGGGAAGAATGACCATGTTTAAACCCCATCTTAGATGATACCTCTTCCATCATTTCATTCTGAAAGTGACTGCCATGATCAGTGACAATCTCACTCGGGATATCGAACCAGACGATAATTTGATTGAATACGAAGAAGGTGATAGTCTTCCTATCGGATTTAACTGTAGGCATGGCCTCAAACCACTTAGTGAAGTAGTCGAAGACCATGATAATGTGCGGATGCCCCCCAACCGAAGTTGGGTTGCAATCCACAAAGTCCACCCCCCACTTGGTGAAGGGACCGACGATAATGACTGGGTGAAGAGGGGTTGGATGTGAGTGCATTTTTCGAGTGAACACCTGGCATGAGTGACACTTCTTAACTACTTCAACACAATATTTAAATATAGATGGCCAGAAATAACTGGCTCACAAAATTTTCTTGTCTATCGCAAGCCCGGATAGATGACCACCACAAGCCCCATTGTGCCAATAGTTTAGGACTGACTCGACTTCCTCATGAGTTAAAAAACAATGCAGGATATCGTTTATTGCTCGACGATAGAAAGTGTCTCTGACGATAGTGTAATTCTTAGCTTGGTATTGTACATGTCATTAGTCATCTCTCAAGAGATGCTAAGGGAAATTCAAGGTTTGAAGATAGAGAATGATGTCTCCATACCAGGGGTCGGATGACGTGACAAGGAAAATGTGTTCGTCCGCAAAAAAATAAACATGGATAACATCCTCATCTAATCGTGGAAAGTCAAATATTAACTCAACGAAGACTAGTGATTTCTTGGATTTCACAGAAGCAAAATCGAGATCAAATTATTGTAAAATGATAATCCATTTATTATATTTCCCCCCTATGATATGCCTAGTAAGGACGCATTGAAATGGATTGACATCGACCACCACAGTAGTCTTGGAAAGAAATATATAATGACATAAACGTTGGATTGCATGAACGAAAACCAAAGCTAGATTTTCAACGTGAGAATAATTGAGCTCAGGACTGACTAAGTTTCGACTAATATAGTAGATGACATGCTTGCGGAGCTCAACATCCTCCTGAACCAAAACCATACCAATCGTCTCCTCAGACACGATGATATAAAGCAAGTAATCCCTAATGTATTTAGGAGACTTCAGCAGAGGCGCCGATACTAAGGCTTTCTTCAAAGCATCGAAGGACTCTTGGGCTCGCTCATCCCAGATAAAAGGGGTGTCCTTCTTCAAAAGACACATGAAACCCTTAGTGATATTGGCATAGTTTACTATAAATCGATGTAAAAAGTTATCTTTCCCCTGTAAACCTTGAAGTTGTCGAATAGTGCGTGGGGGAGGCAATCAAAGTATTGCCTCAAACTTTAATGGATCTACCATGATCCTAGTCTCAGAAACTAGAAATCCTAAAAGACGACCGGACCTAACGCAAAAGATGCACTTATGAGGGTTCAACCTTTCAAAAACAAGTCGAAGGTGCGCAGAGTGATCCACTCTCTTATGAGAGTGAGCAGCAAGATTGTCAAGGTAAGCTTTGACTATATGATTAAGATCATGGAATGCGAAGGTCATAGCATGTTGGAAGGTTTCTCTGATGTTTTTAAGGCCGAAAGGAATTTTACGGTATGCGAAAGTACCCCAAGGAAAAATAAATGACGTTTTGTGTTGATCCTCAGGTTTAATTTGAATTTGGTTATAGTTTGAAAATCCGTACATAAAAGAAAACACTTCGCTTCCCGCACACTTGTCAAGAATCTGATCGATGAAAGGTGTTGAAAATTTGTCTTTAGGACAAGATTTGTTCAGGTCATGAAATTCCATCCATACACGGATGGTTCCTTGCTTTTTATTCATAGGAACATGATTGGATACCCATTCATTCAAGGGAACCATGTAGATAAAGCCAACATTAAGTAGCTTCTCTACCTCTGCCTTAATAGTAGGGGCCTTCTAGGGATTGATAGCTCTAAGACGTTGTCAAACAGGTTTAGCATTAGGATAAGTTCTAATCTCATGATCGACAATACGAGGGTCGATTCTTGGCATCTCTTCATATGACCAAGAAAATACATCTCGAAATTTCTTGAAGAGTTCAGTATAGATCAGGATTTATTCTGGTGAACAATCCACACTGATATGAACATTTTCCATCATGAATAGTGGAGGTGTGTGTGCCAGGTCTAAAAACTCTATTCCTTTTAGAAGGCAAAGAATCAAAATACGGTGGTAACTGTAACAATCGATGGGACCGGTGGGGATGCTGGTCCAACTCCATGATGAATTAAGACTCAAGATACAAAAAATAAATCTTAGGGCCAACTAGTAATCAAAGAGCACACCAGAAATCAAACGACCAATTATATGCACACAAATGAGGTAAAGTGGCTGAAAAGGGGCCTCCCTCCCTACAAAAGGCATGTCTCACCCAAGAGGGGCCTAAGAATCCCTGTTAAAGATCAGAGGTAAAAAAATCAGTTATAAGGGCCCTCGTGGGCTTAACAACCAGTCGGTTAGATCCCCCTGGAGAGGTAATCCTCCATAAAGGTTGTGTGTTTTCCGACCCTTATCTGACCCAGGGTACCTGTAGAATAACCCCAAGTAACCTATGTGGCACCTAAGTCAAGCAACTAAGCAACTAATGTATAATTGATGCATAGGTGAGAAGACATAAGTCAGGTCCACCATATGGGTAGGGTAGAAAAGACCGAAACCTTGAAAGTACCGCCTCTCACACTAGTACATATTGTAAAACTTTTGACATTCTATTTGCGGCGTTATGGAAAAAATTGTCCATACTATCGAAAAATAGAGGAAATTAAAAAAAAAAAAATCATATTGCCCGATAACGTCAGTATTGCCATGTTGACCTCTCTCTTTCCATGTTGACGTCTCTCTTGCCTCGTTTTCGTCGCTTTTTCCACATTTTCCACCTAGTCGTCTCTCTTGCCACGTTTGTGAAGATTGTTGTCGCAATTGCGATGTTGTGGAAACTAGGTTTTCACCCTCCAACGGTCACCTTAGTATGTTGACCAAGTCAAAATACTAACAGTCACTTAGGTTTTTATAATGTCGGAATTGCGATGTTATAAAATCTATAAATATGTTGCATTTGACGGATGTTGCGACAAGTTTGCTATAATAACGAAGCTTCGTTTTAATTTTTTGATCGGTATACGAGGGTATTGTTTTTCATTTATTTTTTGTTCACTATTTTGTGATGTGGTAGAATAGGAATAACACTACAAATCCTAGACCTCCATACAAGCCGATCATGGATGCCATTGATTTGGAAATTTTGTTTCTTTCCAACATCATTATATTCACTATAGATTGTTTACAGGACAATTCCTTTGCACAACAAAATTTAAACCTCATATAGTTTGGCTAACAAAACCATCATTTTTTGCAACACTACTCATATATACATAAATATAGTTTCCAAGAAACCAAAAAGTAACTTTCCCCTCAGGCTTCTAAGATCGAATTGTTATGGGAAGCTTGTTTGACATACCTACAACAAACCCGACCCTCTTGTTGATTAACATGTTGAAAAATTGGTTCAATGAAGCTCAGTCTCCCTTTGTTGATCAATTATCCAGGTTATTTCTCTTCTTGTGGATGCAACTAAAACCCCCTATGTCTCATATTTTAATAACACAGGCCACTCCTATGATGTAACAATTTTTCAACATGTTAATCAACCTGGCCAAACACACGAAGATCTGTAACGAAACACACGAAGAGCCTGGCCAAGGTAGGGAAACCAAGGGCAAGGCAAGGTGAGTTGGAAAGAGGGGCACCCAAACGCATGTTAATTGTGCATGTGAAAGGTCTCAAATACCTTCTCATGAAAATAATGTAGTTGAAAGCTCCACTCTGAAAGGTAAAAATAGCAAAGAGAAGGATGTGTTTCCTGATGGTTGGACATTGGAGACAAATACACATATCACACTTCTATGTACAATAAATATCTCTCCACTGCAAGAAAGTTCTTTTTATGTTTAAAAAAAGGCCAAGATTCAAGTTGTTGCAGAGTCAAATTTTGCATCAAAAGATCTAAGTGGTGCATCTATAATCAGTTGTTTACCATCAAGTATGGGTTTTTCTGCAAATGATCTTCTTTTCCATGATCAATTGGAAACTAGTGGATTGAAGCCCGATAAAATGGAGATGATAGTAGGCAACATTTTAGGCAAGTTTGGAATTCGCCAGGAAGATTCAGAAAGGAAAATAATAGTATTTGATGAGCCAGGATGGAATATTGACTACAATACAATGAGTGTTGCACATTTGGGTTACTGTTTTTTATGTTCATGGTGGAGGGGTGGATCTTATATTTCCCATCATTAAAATGAGATAGCTGAGAGATATACTACTTGTAATGACAACATTGTGCCTTACTGGATTCATAATGGCTTTGTAACAGTTGGTGTTGAGAATATGTTTGAATATTTAGGAAACTATGTCACACTTCACTTTGAAGGACTATGAATACTATCTTTGGTTTTCAAAAGCAAGCTGAGGAAGTCCTATAAGACCCAAAGACACTAGAAAATGTTGTAAATCTTGTAGAAATGTCTCTGTAATGAGTTTCCATTTGATTTAAATGCAAAGGATTATGTAATGTAAACAAAAACAATGATTTGCAATATAATCTAGGTATAGGCAGAAATACCCCTCATTTGATGTAGGTATATTAAGCTTCAGGAGATGTTGAGTATGCATTAGTAAACATTGTGGAATGATACTTTTATTTTGAAGCAAGATGCAATAAAGAGGGCTATTTAAGAAAGTCATTGAATTTTTGTTGGGAATTATGTTTATATGTTGTATAGGTTTGACTATAAGAGTGACCAAACTAGGATCCATCCCTTTTCTTTGCATTTGACAAGGAGTTTCAAGGCATCCCTGACATGCCAATTTTGGGCTTAACTAATAATGGTTGTCTTTCACAACACTATGCTTACATAATAAATACTACCCAACTTAACCTGCAAAAACGTTTTTTCCCACTTGTTCTTTAGCTAAAGTTGAGGGTCCATTTGAAATGGTCAAAGCTATCCAAATATCACAATTCCCA